>JAODAL010012673.1:0-94445 GCA_025379985.1 Phyllomedusa bahiana
CCCCCTGGCGTCACCCCCTGTCCCAATATCAGAGATTTTTCCCTTTTTTTTGCTGCCCCCCAGCTGTGGGGGCAGGAGACAGAAAACATAAAAAAGGGGGAGAGGGTAAACTTAACTACTGTCTATTCCCGGGGGAGCGGTCCCGGATACAGGAGGCCCCCCCATCCCTATGCTACTGGTGCATTTGGGGGTGGAGCGCCCCCCTTGCCACATTCTTATCCCTTTTGCGGGTTATTTTTTTTCTAAACCCCTTTCTTTCCAAAAAAAAAAAAAAAAAAAAAAAAAATTTAAAAAAAAAGGTGGGAAAAAAAAAAAACCGAGTCCCCGAACATTCTCTCCGATAATCCCATCATCACCAGAGTCTATGTGAACAACGGCTCCGTGATCCAGGGCTCATCCTGTGCATCTGTGTACAAGGGGCAGCTGCTGGTGGGCACGGTATTCCATCGAGCCCTGCACTGTCAGCTGGAGCAATGATCCTTACCTTGTGGATGATACAAAACTACAACAACCGGACACTAATGCTGTGAACTGTTTACAAACTACAAACTGAAATAAAAGCTCCATTCACCGAAAACCAACAAAAATGTTTCTTTCTTTTTTGTAAAATTTGGGTTGAAATTTAAAAAATTTTAAAAGCCGTCCTGAGAACCGCCCCGGCCTTTTTCCTACTCCGGGGGCAAACCCCTGAAGGAAACCAAATCTACTAGAGCCCCAAAGGAATGAAATTCTCCTCTACCTTTCAACGCATCCCTCTTCTCATATCCTAGAACAAGTTTGGGGAGAGATGACGAAGACGCACTACAGGGCCCCCATGGTTAACTGCCAGACAAGTAGGAAACTTTTTTCCAAAGGAATTTTGATGGGGGAAAACAGAGTGGAAGCCCAAATCCTGATATGAATGGGTTAAAAGAAGTGGTTAAAAGATTGTACTGCCCCATGTCGTCCCCGCAAATTTTTGTGGTACAGATAGTACTGCTCCATGTCTGTCCCCCTTAAAAAATGTAGGCACAGAAATCACTGCCCCCTTTTTCTTCCTGAAAAATATGTAGGTTTTCAGTATAACTGCCTCCCAGTCTCTCCCTGTCAAAATGTAGGTTCAGATAGTTTCTGCCTCCCGTCTCAACCTGTAAAAAGATGTATTTAAAAGATGTACTCCTCCCCTTTTACCCTGTAAAAGATGTTGGACAGATAGCAATGCCTCTCTGTTTTCTCCTGTAAAAGGGTTAGGTTTTCAGATAGAAATCCTCCCCCGTCTCTTCCTGGAAATGATTTAGGGACAATAGAACGCCCCCCTGTCTCAACCGTAAATATGTAGGTACAGATAGCCCTGCCTCTCTGCCCCTCCTGTAAAAAAATGTAGTACAGAAATCCCGCCTCCCTGTCCCCCCCCGAAATGAAGTGGTACAAATCGCACCGCCTCACGGCCCCTGAAAATTTTATGAAGGGACAGAAGTATTTTCCTCCCCGTCTCTTCCTGTAAATTATTTTGGTACAGATAGTACGCCTCCCGTCTCTCTTCCGTAAAAAGAAGGGAGGGAAAAGAAATTAAAAACCCCTGTCTTCCCGTTAAAAAAGAAGTAAAGGGCCCGATAGTACTGCCCCCTGTTTTCCTGTAAATGATGAGGAAACAAATACTGCCCCCCCCTGTCCCCCTCCCGTAAAGATGTGGTAAAAGATAGCAAAAGCCTCCCCCTTCCCCCCCGAAAAGAAGTAGTAAAAGATAGTAATGGGCCCCCCCCCTTTTCTTCCGTAAATGATGGAGGGAAAAATAAATACTGGGGCCCCCCTGGCACCTCCCTGGAAAATGATTAAAGGTTTCAGAAAGCAATTCCTCCCTTTCTCCTTTCCCTTTAAAAGAGTAGGTTTTCAGAAAGTAAAAGCCTCCCTTCCCTTCCCGTAAAAAGATGGGAGGTACAGATAGTAAATGCCTCCCTTCCTCTCCCTTAAAAAGAAATTTGGGACAATTTGCAACCTCCCTGTCCCCCCTCCCCGGGAAATGATGTAGGGGCAGATAGTACGCCCTCCCTGTCTCCCCTTCCTTAAATTTATTTAAATACAGATAGTACTGCCCCCTGCTCTCCCTGTAAATGAGTAGGTACAGATAGTTTGCCCCCCTGTCCCCCTGTAAATGATGTAGGGACAGGGTTTTGTATTTCCCCCTGGGCCTTCCCCCGTAAATGATGTAGGTACAGATAGAAAATGCCTCCCTTCCCTCCTTTCCCGTAAATTTATGTAGGTACGATATACTGCTCCCCCTTTTTCTTTCCCCGCAAAAGATGTAGGAAAAGATAGTACGGGCCCCCCTGTCTCTTCCTGTAAATGATGTAGGTACAGATAGTAAATGCCTCCCTGTCCTTCCCCGTTAAAAGTTGGAGGTACAGAAAATTTCTTTCCTCCCTGTCTCTCCGGGAAAAGAAGTTTGGGAAAGAAGTACTCCTCCCTGCTCTCCCCCAAATTATGTAGGGAAAAGATAGTACGTCCCCTGTAACTCCTGTAAATTTATTTAGGAAAAGATAGTACGGGCCCCCCGTAAATGATGTAGGAAAAAGATTGTAATTTTCCCCCCATTCTCTTCCCGTAAATATTTAGGGACAAAATAGTACTGCCCCCCCTGTCTCTCCCTTAAAAGAAAGTAGGAACAGATAAGTAAATTTCCCCCCCATTCTCTTCCGTTAAAAGATTTAGGGACAGATAAATTTCGACTCCCCTTTCTCTCCCTTGAATGATGTTGGAACAGAATTTTTTTTTCCCGCCTCCCTGCCCCCTTCCGTAAAAATTTTGTAGATATAGATAGTTTTTAAAGCCTCGCTGGGCCCCTCCTGTTAAAAAGTGTTGGTTTCAAAAAAACTGCCCCCCCCCCCACTCACCCGTAAATGAAGTAAGGGAAAAGATAGTAAATGCTTCCCTTTCCCCCTACCTGTAAATGATTTTGGGACAATAGTACTGCCTCCCTGTCCCCTCCCTTTAAATATGTTGACAGAAGAAAATGCCTCCCCCTTTCCCTTTTAATTTTTGTAGGTACAGAAGTACCTGCCCCCCTTGTCCCCTTTCCCTTTAAATGATGTAAGGGAACCAAAAAGTACTACTCCCTGCCCCCTCCGTTTAAAGATATAGATACAAGGTAAATAATGCCTCCCTGGGCCCCGTCCCTATAAAAGATGTAAGTACAAATATTTCGCCTCCCTGTCTCTCCCTTTAAATGATGTGGGACAGACAGTACTGCCCCCTGTCCCCTCCTGTAAATGATGAGGTACAGATAGTAAAATCTCCCTGTCCCCTCTGTTTTAAAGGAAAAATACAGGGTAGTATTTTTCCCCCCTTTCCCCTCCCTGTAAAAAGAAAGGGAGATACAGTAGTACTGCCTCCTTTTCTTTCCCGTAAATGATGAAAATAAAAATATTTTCCGGGCCCCCCTTTCTCCCGGGTTTAAAGATGTAGGTACAGATAGGGACTGCCCCCGGGCCTCTCCCGGGTTTAAAGAAGTAGGGACAGATAGTACTGGGCCCCCCGTTAATGAGTAGGGACAGATAGTACTGACCCCTTTTCCTCCCCTTGGGAAAGATGTAATATAGATAAACTGTCTCCGTTTCCCCCCGTAAATGGGTGTAGATACAGATTAGTTAAATGGGCCCCCCTCCCTTTTCCTTTTAATTGATGTAGGTTTCAGATTTGTTCGCCTCCCTGTCATCCCTGTAAATGATGAGATAAAAGATTGAACTGCCCCCCTGGCTCCCCTGTGAATTTATGTAAGTACAGATAGTACGGGCCCCCCTGGGCTCTTTTTTTAATAATTTTAGGGTACAGATAGTACTAACCCCCACTTTTAAAGATTTAGGTACAGAGCACTGCCTCCCCCTCTCCCTTTAAAATTTTGTAGATACAGATAGATTCCCTCCCCGTCCCCTCCCTGGGAAAAAGAGTAGGTAAAAAATGTACTGCCCCCCTGGGCTCTCCTGTAAATTTATGGGAGGTACAGATAGTTCGCCCCCCGTTTTTTCCCCGTAAATGAGTAGGTACAGATAGTTTCCCGCCTCCCTGTCTCTCCTGTAAATGATGTAGGAAAAGATGTACTTGCCTCCCTGTCTCTCCCTGTAAACTAAGAGGGACACATAGGAAAATGCTTCCTCCCCTCCCTTTTAAAAAAAAAATAGGTACATTTAGTTCTGCCTCCCCCGTCCATTCCCGTAAATGATGAAGGGAAAAGATAGTACTGCCCCCTCTTTTCCCTTGTAAAAAGAAGTAGGAAAAATAGCACTGCCCCCGTCTCTTCCCCGTAAATTTATGTAGATACAGATAGTACTGCCTCCCTGTCTCTCCCTTAAATGATGTAAATACAGAAAGTACCCGGGCCCCCCTCTTTTCCCTTTAAAATTTATGTAAAGGGACAGGGTATTTTCTGCCCCCTGTCTCTCCCCGTAAATTTGTAGGGACCGATAGTACGCCTCCCCCGTCTTTTCCTGTAAAAAGATGGAGGGTTTAATAGTATGCCTCCCGTTCCCCTTTGTTAATAATATACAAAACAGGGTTAAATACCTCCCCCGTTTAAAGATGTAATACAGATAAGTTCTGCCTCCCTGTAAATGAAAGTAGGGACAGGGTAGCACTGCCCCCGTCTCCCCCTTTCCCCGGAAATGAAAAAAGGAACAGATATTTCGCCTCCCGGCTCTCCCTGTAAATGTTTTAGGTAAAAGATAGCACTGTCTCCTTCCCTCCCTGTAAATGAAATTTTGGAAAAGAAAGTAAATGCCTCCCTTTTCTCTCCCTGAAATGAAGTAGGTACAGATAGTAAATGCCTCCCCTCCCCTCCCTGTAAATGATGTAGTTTCAATAATACTAGCTTTTCCGGGCTCTCCCCGTAAAAGATGTAAGTACCGATATTAAAAGCCTCCCGTAAATGATGAGGAAGATAGAAATGCCCCCCCTGGGTTTCCCCTGAAAAAGATGTAGGGACAGATGGAAATTTCCCCCCTGCCCCCCTGTAAATTTATTTAGATACAGATAGCACGCCTCCGTCTCTTCCTGTAAAGATGTAGATAAAGAAAGTAAATGCCCCCCCTGTCTCTCCCCGGGTTTAAAGATGGGAGGTACAGATATTAAATGCCCTCCCGTCTTCCCGGTTAATGATGTAGGGTTTAAAAATAGTACTGCCCCCCTGTCTCTCCCCCCGGTTAAAGATTTTAGGACGATAGTAAATCGCCTCCCTGTTAATGAAAAAAGGTACCGATAGTACTGACCTTTCCCTGGGCTCTCCCTGTGGGAAAGATGTAAGTTTTAGATAGTAATGTTTTTCCGTTTTTCCCCGTAAATGTTGTAAAACAAAAAGTACCGCCTCCCTCTTTCCTTTTAATTGATGTAGACAATATTCTGCCTCCCCTTTTACCCCCGGGAAATGATTAATACAGAAAGTAAGACCTCCCTTTCTCTCCCCCTTTAAAGATGTAAGGGACAGATAGTACTGCCCCCCCTGTCTTTTTTGTTTTAAAAAAATAGAAAACGATAGTACCCACCCTCACGTTAATGATGTAGGTACAGGGGCACTGCCCCCCCCGTCTCCCCTGTAAATTTTTGTAATTTCAGATAGTATTTCCCCCCCCCGTCTCTCCCTTTAAATGATGTAGGGACAATAGTACTGCCCCCTGTCTCTCCTGAAAAAAGATTTGGTACAATAGTTCTGCCTCCATGGTTTTGTCCTGAAATGATGTAGGTACAGGGTATTTCTGCCTCCCGTCCTCCTGTTTAAAAAAAGTAGTACAGATAGTAAATGCCTCCCTGTCCCCTCCCCTTAAAAATAGTTTGTTACACAAGAACGCTTTTTTTACTCCCCCGAAAAAGAAAATAGGTTTCAATCGTTCTGCCTCCCGGGCTCATTCTGTAAATGATAAGGGACAGATAGTACTGCCTCCCTCTTTTCCCCCTTGTAATTGATGTAGGAAAAAAATACACTGCCTCCCCGTCTCTTTTCCCGTAAATGATTTAGGGACAGATAGTGCTGCCCCCCTGTCCCCTCCCCGTAAATTATGTAAGTACAGATAGTACTTCCTCCCTCTTTCCTTGTAATTGAAATTTGGGAAAAAATAGTAAATTTCCTCCCTGTCCTCCCCCCTTAAATTATGTAGGTACAGAAGTACTGCCTCCCTGTCCCCTCCTGAAATGATGGAGGGTTTAGATAGTACTGCCTCCCCGTCTCTTTGTTAATAATAAACATACAGATAGTACTCCCCCTGTTAATGATGTAGAAACAGATAAGTTTTGCCTTTTCCCCGTAAATATGTAGGTACAGAATAGACCGGGGGTCCCTGTCCCCTCCAGGTAAATTTTATTTTAGGTAAAAGATAGTACTACCTCCCTGTCTCTCCCTGTAAATGTTTTAGGAACAGATAGCACTGTTTTCCGTCTCTCCCTTTAAATGAGGAAAAGGGAACAGATAGTACTGCCTCCTTGCTCTCCCGTAAAAAGAAGTAGGTTTCAGATAGTTTTGCCTCCATTCCTCTCCCCCGTAAATTATGTTTTGGGGACAGAAAGTACTGCCTCCCCCTTTTTTTCCCTTAAATGAAGGGAGGTACAGAAAGTAAATGGCCCCCCCCTTTTCTCCCCGTAAAAGATGTAGGCACAGATAGAACATTCTCCCTGTCCCCCTTTTCCCCGTAAAAAGATTAACCCACAGAAAGTAATTGGGCCCCCCTGTTTATGAAGTAGGTACAGATAGAAATGCCTCCCTTCCTCCCCCTCTAAAAATGTAGGTACAGATAAATACTGCCCCCCTGTCCCCCCCCCTAAATGAGAGGTACAGAGAGTAAAATGCCCCCTGTCTCTTCTTGTAAAAGAGTAGAAAAGAAAAGAAAGCCTCCCCCGTCCTCCTTTTATAAATGATTAGGGACCCAAACGTACGCCCCCTGTCCCCTCTCTATAAATGATGTAGGACAATAGTAAAATTCCACCCTGTCCCTCCCTGAAAAAGATGTAGGAACAGAAGTACCCCCCCCCCCTATCTCTCCCCCTTTAAAATATGTATTTCAGATAGTACTGCCCCCTGTAAATTTGGGAGGAAAAAAAAAAAAGTTTCTGCCCCCCCCTTTTTCTCCCTTAAATGAAAGTAGTTTCAAAATAGGGGCTGACCCCTGTCTCTCCTGTAAATGGGGGTAGGTTTCAGAAAAGTACTCCTCCCTGTCTCCCCTTTAAATGAAGTAGGTTTCAGAAAAGTACGCCCCCTTCCCCTCCCTGGGAAATGATTAGGTACAGATAGTACGGGCCCCCCTGTCCCCCTCCCTTTAAATGATGTAGGTACAATAAATACTGCCCCCGTCCCCCTCCTGTAAATGATGTAAGAAAAATAATACTGCCTCCCTGTAAATGATAATACAGATAGAAATGTCTCCCTCTCTCTCTCTGTAAATATGTAGGTAAAATATAGTATTGCCTTTCCCCTTTTTCTCCTGTAAAATTAAAGTTTAAATACGATTTGAAATGCCTTCCCCGTCTTTCCCTTTAGAGGGTTTTACATGATTTCAATATTCAACAATAAACTACTAATTTACACTGTAAATGAAGTACAGATAGTACTGTCTTCTTGTCTCTCCTTGTAAATTATGCAAGTATGGATCATACTGCCTCCTTGTTTCGCTCTATAAACACAGTAAGGGCAGATAGTACTGCTTTCCCCGAAAATTTTTTTGTAACTGGTGTAGGTACAGATAGTACTGCCTTCATGTCTCTCCTTGAAACTATGTAAGTACAGATCCTACTTTCTCCTTGTTTTTTTGTTTATGAACAGTATAAGCACAGCTAGTACTGTCTGTGGCACAGGCCATAAATCTAGCATCATAGGAGAACAATTCAAAAACTAAAATAAAGTGTTTCAAGCTCTGTGCGCCTATGTTTGGTTGTCAGGTTTTTAGGGGACAGAGGGAAATTTCAAACCCAAAATTTAATAAAAGCTTTTAAAATACAATTTTTTTCACTCTGTGGAACAGATGTAATTAATTTTGTGGCCATCATTCTGAACCAAGCATCTCTTCTGTGGAGGGACTGTCTCTACGTTTCACTAAATTTTAATCTACTCTGTTGCCCCTAAAATCTCCCTGTTTTGGAGCTTTATATAAATGTAGGCCATGATCTCTAATGTCCCACACCAGCACCTTGGTCTAAGACAACCCAAAAGGCAATCAAAGTCCCCTCATACTTAGTCCCCCCTACACCCCCCCCTCAGTATAAAAACCCAATTACATATAATTGGGGGATTCAATATATGAATAAAAAGGGCAATTTAAAAACTTTTTTTCTGTATTTTTTTTAAATTTTTGCATTCATTTTTCTAACAAAAAATTAATCCATTTACAAAAGGGTTTTTTTCCAAAAAAAAAATGGCATTGTATCACAGGCATTGGAAGGTCTAAGCCACACAGGCAATTTTTTGAATAGCAATGACAGCAACCACTTAGGAAAGCATTAGAACTTGTCGGTCATGGTCTGGTATTTAGGGTATGGCATTTAGAGATCCAATATTAAGGGTTAAAAAGGGGAAAGGGTTCCCCCAAACCCGTCCTTTAAACAATTAACAGAGGGTTTATCTCTTGCTCTGGAGGACCTGACAAGGGCCATAAAATTTTAATACTTTTACTTCACCTTGGTTGGGCCGGGAAGAAATTTAGCACTCGCGTTGGATTGGGTTCCACCCCCATATTTGCCGCCATTTTACCCTTTGATCAGCTGATTGTTGAGGGACCATTCTAACAAGAAGGGAATTATCCAAAGTGGACAACACCTTTTAACCAGGCCCTTTGTTTTTCACAAATCACCCGGTACTTAAGGGCCCCAAAAAGTTTGTCAGAGTAAAAGCAGATGGCTGGTTTCCAAAAAATAGAACAAATCAAAGGATGGGTCCAGACAATACACAAAAATACCAATAAAACCGCACTGTAGCCAGGCACAAATAAAATAACCCGAATTTCCCCACATTTTGACAGTTACAAGTCATTTCAAAATTAAAAAACCAGAACCAAAGCAAACCCGAACAATTTTTACATAGCATTGAAATAAAATATTTTCTCCCAAAAAAAAATAAAAAAATTCCAATATAAGCAGTTTTTACCGGTCACAAACTTGGATTTTTATCTAGTACTCACGGCAAATTCGCTGGGTATGGCATCGCCAGTTCCGAGCCATCTGATTGACTAGGCTGTTAAAAAAGTATTTCCTCAGCCTCCAAAACAGTGGTCTACAGTTTTTCCAGGACAGAAATAAAATCATTGCATTTTTTGGGTGACCACTATTTTATACCGTTCTAAAATCTAAATTACTCCCCCCCCCCCTTCTCCTAATTGAAGGGGAAGTGCTACGGGGAGGAGCGGCAGTACTGTACACGGCCCACAGACGAGAGTGGTAATGTTTTTGGAAAAAGTAGAAGACCCTTTGTTTAAATCTTTTACAACTCCCTTAAATTAAAGGAGGGTCTTTCACCTAATTATGGGAAATGTGATATCCAATGATCAGTTGACTCTTCAGTCAAGTTTTCAGACAACCCAATGTTAAAGCGGTTGATTGGCAGGATATTCTTTATCTGATCTACCTTTCTTGGTCCCTTATTAATACACAGAAAATGGAGGAAATGCCTACTTAAATGGCAAGTGGCTTGTTCCATTGGAATATAGTGTTTTACCAGTGTTCGACTGAGGTTCCCAAAACCAACCAGATGGAGCCCTCTATGTAAATGTACAGTGTATGTCAACTTTATGTCCATGATGGGCCAGTCTAACCCAGGGTTCAAAGAGGTTTCTTCAAGAGTGTGTTTTCAATCCTTTAGTGAAGACCATAGCCAAGACACAGGTCAACTGATCTCATACTTGTCCTACTCATATCATGATACATCCCCTGTCACAGCCCTGCCCTCAACAAGGTCATCTCAACAGTGGACAGGTCAATGTCTCTTACAAAGTCAGCATACTACTCTGCCGCTGCTATAATCTGATGTGGCACCAGGTGTTCTACTCCCACCCATTTCGTAAGTCATCATCTGTTTTCTCTGTGATATTTTCTATGATCTAGATGACTCGGTTTTTAACAACTTTGGGGTGGGTGCTGGTATTCAGAAATATGAGTCTTTGTTAATCAAGGCCCAATCAAATGTAACTTAAATGGGTTGTCCACTGAGGACAAATCCTTTAAAGATAAACTGTTACTATATTTTTCTAATGAAAAACACAAAAGGCCAATCTTCTAGACTTGAATCTGTTGGCTCCCTGCATTGTCAGTTAGTCTTGTAGGCTGTAGGCTGCCTACAAGTCATCGACAGGGTGTTATGACATAGGTGGCATGATGATATGGGTGTGCTTATGGGTGGTTAGAGGCATGGCCTGGTATAATGTAATGTATTTGGGCAGTGCCCATTGCACAGCTATGCGAGGCCCATAATGCTATTAGGATGGCCCTGAGTGCATAAAACCTGAGCTCTGGGGCCCATGAACGACCTCCAGGTCTTGTTCGGTGGGGTACAGACCTCTGCTGATATCACGTGGGTGCTATGTCCTCTTCATTATTTATACAGGCCTGGTGCTCATCAATGTTGGTCCCAGAGGTTGTGTCTCCACCACTGAAACATTGATTAAATCTTATGTATGCCTCCTATATGGGTCACATGTGGCTGGTGGCTCCAACTAAATTTGCACATCATTTGTAATAAGTAAAGGGTTATAATGTCAGAAAACTACTGTCCCGTTTTGACTAATGGTTTTCCCAGTCAGATTTTCGCACTGATTTCGAATTGTGAAACCGGTGAAAATCCGACTGTCAACCATTGCACAGACCTCAAGTAAAAAAAAAAAAAGAGCTGTAGTAAACACGGCTCGGATTTTCTAAGGTGGGATTTCAAAGCTCTGGAGCCTCCAAGTTGACGGCTTTTCAAAGAACTGGGAACATGAACATTCCTCCGCTGGATTTACATCAGAAAATGTACTGTTCAATGTTATAAGTGCCGGCCAAATCCAAAATCCAACCCAAAAAAGTGTCAAAAAATCCAAACTGTCAGATTCTGTAAAAATACCGTCGGATTCTGTTCTAGAATTTTACATTTTACAATTGCCGTCTGAACCTACCCTAAAACATCGATAAAATTCTGCCAATAGTATAATCCACGTCATGGGTGACTACTGGACAAAAGACTTACCAGTGACCACAGATATTCATTATGTTACATTTATAGATAAAATAATCACAGGAAGTCATAGATATTAGGAGAAGACGGCCTCAAGAACATGCCAAAAACGGAGATGTGGGCAATGTACATCAGGACGATTATTGGCATTAGATGACAGAATATAATTTTGTAGGTGGAGTGAGCTCTAAAATTGTTGCCCGCTTTAGAAAAACCATCTTCATAGACCCTATAACAGAATATCAAGTTAAATGGAGGAGGCAGTTCTTTTGAAGACTATCCTATTGTGGTGCTGAAGGTAACTGAATACTTACTGCCAGGTTTCCCTACCGATTACAGCTGGACACCAGGATGCCATTTTTTTTTACTTTCTTACACTAGAAAACTGTATTAAAATCTAAATCTGTACAATTTGGGATCGGAGCTGCCATAGAAATTTTCCATTTTGTGCAATTACTCTAAAGCAATGAGAGATGACACTGGCAGAATGGAGCACTTTTGGGACATACGTAAAAAGCCGGTCGGGTTCTGTTTAAGAATCCGTCCGGTATTTTATCGTCTTTCAAAGGTTTTGGAGGATGGTTCTGTCTGTAGTTTGTGAATTTGTCCGTCCCCCATAACCACTGAATCGCACCCCTTCCGCCCAAACACCGGGCAGAAGTTTGTGCATGTTAAAAGATCTTCAGAACGCCATCAGTTGAAAATTCGTTCGGTGTAGAGGGAGAGAGAATGTGTACATGTGCAGGGTTTGCTGCGTTCACTGACAGCGATCAGAAGTCATTCAGCAGAGAGAGTGAGATCTTGTGCAGTCCAATGTAAACTGTTCTGCAGATCTGTAGAGGTCAGAGGTGTAATAATCTGCAGGATATATCACTATGTGTGAGAGAGAGAAAAAAAAATCACCCATCTTTCCCAGAATCCTGAATATCAAATGCCCAATTTAGTTACAAAGTATGTAGAGAAAGCGAGAAATTTAGATATACACTATTGAGTTACACTTAGCTTTTCCCTTCCAATGATTTCTTAGTCCCTGACAGCTGAGAATCTCTCCCCTCTCCCCCAGAATGAATCTCGCATGTCTGCAGAGAGAGAAAATACTCCCTGCTGGGAGGAAAAACACGCCCCTCCATTTCATAAGCTCTGCTTGGCAACCAGTATAAACGGCTGCCAAATGATGAAAAAATAAAACCCCTTTAATGCTTACATTAAGTAATAATATACCATTATAAAACAGCTGGCTCGCTTCTTATTACAACCAACTCCCCTTCTTTGGTTTTCTGATTGCCGTCAACTGTGTGCTTACTGATATGGGCACTTAGTAGATACAGTTTAGTATGTTTGGTCACAACATAATGAGGTAATAAAATGGGCATAACTGGACAATAATACATAGACACACATATCTACTCACTCCGGAATACTGCAAAATGAGATGACGGATACTGAGAAATGAGGCGTCAGAACCGGTAGAGGGTCTGTCGCCTAGTACAATGAAAGCTGCCAATTTTCTGGGAAGGTATAAAACCAGTAGAGCTGGCCACAGATGTTAGTTCTTTTGAAAGATTCTGCTTAAAAATCTGGGTGCAGGCAGGACCCATGTCACCTACAGATCAAAAGAATCGGGCACGTTGGATTTTTTTCAGCTGATCTTCTACTTTAACCACAATGTCATCATGGGGGTGGGGGGTGAACTGGAGGAGGAAAGGTGTGCAGATCCTCATCCATTTAGGCGACAGATGCCGCGATATGCAGTATAAAGGGTTAAGCAGCAAGGATCAGGTGCTGGCTCTGAACCCTGCTGTTAGCAGCGGGTGGCAGCTGTAATAAGCAGCCGGCACCCACCATGTAGGGAACGGGCTTGTTCTCCCTTGCCAGCACTTTGACCTGCTTGTACTTCAAATGTTGGTAAGGGGTTAATAGAGCTAATCTGCAATAGCATACACAACCCAAGGACAGGTGTGGTGCTGTTGAGGGCTTAATCTGCCTGCAAGAGAATTTTCTAAGGGTTTGGAAAAGACTTGTATAGTCCTGTAAACTGCTATTGATTTTCAGTGCGGGATGTTGCTAATATAACAGGAAGGGCAATGAGGACAAATTCCTGGCAATGGTGAAGAAATGAAGAATATGAATGGCGTCAATAGAGGGATAACGGGAGCGGAGCACTTACCCATCTATCCCAAATCTGGTGGCACATAGCCCTTTATCTGTGCCTATAAATCTGGCATAATATTTAAAGGGGTTGTCTCACTACATTGATTCATCTTAAATCAGTCCTGTTTTCTTGGTTTCACTTTGAATTCAGGGGCGTGTTTGCTGGCTTCCACTAGGCTGCAGTAGAAGCCAGGTCTGTAGCTATAGCAACCAGTGCTGGCAGCCTATAGATCAAACAGGTCTGTAGCTATAGCGACCAGAGGAGCTGATGCAGCCCATACAAGAGGGGATATCTAGGAATGGGTAGGACACTGTTAATGGACACATATTACAAAGTGACTTGTTTTTGCATGATCTTTAACATAAAAAGCAGCGATCCTTGTAGTGAGACAACCCCTTTAAGGGGTACCAGGTAGACTGGGAATCCCTGTAACTCTTGAAATTTTGAACGGTTTATTCTCAATTCTCCGGGCATGTGCCTCATGTTTTCAATGTGACTTTCTGGTTTTGGTGCACATCTGATCTCCCGAACCTTGCCATGAACTACAGATTCCATACTGCAAGGCGTGTGCTCTCCCGGCTCGTCATGTCTATGACTGCATAGGTGCTATTGGCCTACATATGTGATCTCAGTGCTCCAGACACATACATCGTGGAAAGAAACAAACCAGAAAGCATCACGTGTTGGATGTATGGTGCATAATCTTCAGCGCAGGCAGGAAAAACGTGTCCTAGATGAGCACCAAGTCCATGACCTTCTCCCTTCCAAAACGTCAACCTGACTGCGCCCCACGGCTTCACACTCTTTGCCCCAGGGAATGTTTCAAGAGAGGCGTTGTGGGTCAGAATTAATGTTATGATTTTCAGAAGTACTTTGCTGGGGGTTTGTCCCATCCTGTCATATCCTCCCTATGAGCCGACCTGAGAGAATGGGGAGATGGCGGCGCTAGTGCAGCTCTCGCCCATTGTTGTCTATGAAGACACACCTAAGCACACTCACCTGGCTATATTCAGAACTCCCATAGAAATGAATGGAGAGAACGTCCATCTCCCTGTTATTTGAGGTCGGCTTGCAGCGAGCTATGAGCTGGCCTCAAACACAGTATTATTAGACGGGACAATCCCTTAAAGTAGTAGGTACTATTGCTATGTGGGAATCAGTGGTAATACCGGGCACTTTAACTGTGTTGGGGCTTTCTTAGGGGGCACTACTATTTATTCATTTATATAGCAGTGTTATATTCCACAGCGCTGTACACAGATTGTCATTAGTGGTTCTTGTCCCTACTGGGGCTCACAGTCTAAATTACAGATTAACCTATTAGTATGTTTCTGGAGCGGGGGGTAAGCTGGAGTACCTGAACGAAACCCATGTAAATGCAGGGAGAACAGATAAACTCCTTCAGATGTTGTCCATGGTGGGATTTGAATCCAGGAGCTCAGTGCTGCAAGAGAACTATACTAACCACTGAGCCACCATAATATACTGTGCTAACTACTGAGATAATACTGTATGCTGCACTGTGCTAATCACTGAGATACCATGTGGCACTGTGCTTACCACTGAGCCACCGTGCTGCACTGAGCTAACCACTGAGCCCCATGCTACACTGTGCTAACCACTAAGCCACGATGCTGCACTGTGCTAATAACTGAGCCACCATGCTGCACTGTGCTAACAACCGAGCCACCATGCTGCACTGTGCTAACAACCGAGCCACCATGCTGCACTGTGCTAACAACTGAGCCACCATGCTGCACTGTGCTAACTACTGAGCCACCGTGCTGCACTGTGCCAACCACTGAGCCACGTGCTGCACTGTGCTAACAACTGAGCCACCATCCTGTACTGTGCTAACAACTGAGCCACCATGTGCACTGTGCTAACAACTGAGCCACCATGCTGCACTGTGCTAACAACTGAGCCACCATGCTGCACTGTGATAACTACTGAGCCACCATGCTGCACTGTGCCAACCACTGAGCCACCGTGCTGTACTGAGCTAACCACTGAGCCCCATGCTACACTGTGCTTACCACTGAGCCACCGTGCTGCACTGAGCTAACCACTGAGCCCCATGCTTCACTGTGCTAACAACCGAGCCACCATGCTGCACTGTGCTAACAATCGAGCCACCATGCTGCACTGTGATAACTACTGAGCCACCATGCTGCACTGTGATAACTACTGAGCCACCATGCTGCACTGTGATAACTACTGAGCCACCATGCTGCACTGTGCCAACCACTGAGCCACCGTGCTGTACTGTGCTAACAACTGAGCCACCATGCTGCACTGTGCTAACAACTGAGCCACCATGCTGCACTGTGCTAACAACTGAGCCACCATCCTGCACTGTGCTAACAACTGAGCCACCATCCTTCACTGTGCTAACCACTGAGCCACCATGCTGCACTGTGCTAACCACTGAGCCACTATGCTGCACTGTGCTAACCACTGAGCCACCATGCTGCACTGTGCTAACCACTGAGCCACTATGCTGCACTGTGCTAACAACTGAGCCACCATGCTGCACTGTGTTAACTACTGAGCCACAATGCTGCACTGTGATAACTACTGAGCCACCATGCTGCACTGTGCCAACCACTGAGCCACATTGATGAACTGTGCTAACAACTGAGCCACCATCCTGCACTGTGCAAACCACGGAGCCACGTGCTGCACTGTGCTAACCACTGAGCCACCATGCTGCACTGTGCTAACAACTGAGCCACTATGCTGCACTGTGCTAATCACTGAGCCACCATGATGCCCAAAGTGTTAACCACTGAGATGCAATGCTGCACTGTGTTATCCACTGATATACCATTTGGCACTGTGCTAACTACTGAGCCCCATGCTACACTGTGCTTAGCACTCAGCCACTATGCTGCACTGTGCTAACCATTGAGCCACTATGATGCACTGTGCTAACCACTGAGCCACCTTGCTGCACTGGGCTATCCACCATGGGCCACCATGCTGCAGCAGTGCTAACCACTGAGCCACCATGCTACAAAAGTGCTTACCACTAAGCAACCCTGCTGCCCCAAACTGTGTATGGGCATTAAGAGAGCCTTGTAACTGTATGGGGTAAGGCACAATTAAAGTTTTGATGCCACACAGTAGACATCTTTCTGTGTGGGACACAAGGACTACCATGATGCTGTATAGGGAACTATTACCATTTGTGACACTATTATTTTTAGGATAACCATACTTGGGTCACCTGACCAGGATCCAAATCAGATCAGTAAGGGAGTTAACAAGGAAGTAAATTATAAGCTAATACAAAGATGAAATGTTAAATACTTTAACCACAAAAAGGTAGAATACATCCCGGGAAACTGCTTTGGAGACGCCAGGTTAGAGCGGGCTCTTTGAACTCTAGGCTTAAGCAGACGATTTAGGGCTCTGTATCAGAAAAGCAAGGCTCTGACGGCTACTAAGAAGTATATCAGCAGGAAATGTTGGTCCGAAAAATGAACAGAGCGACAACAGATGGAGATTCATTCCAAGCTACTGTACATGATGGTCCTACATCTAGAAGTATGAGAGATATTATCTAGGTGGAAATACTATCTAGGTGGAGATAACCAAACCTTAAAGGGGTTGTCTCACTACAAAGAATAGCTTTCAAAATGTAGGGAACACTAAATGAAGACTTTTCCAAATATATTGCTTTGTTCATCTTTTTTGTTAAAGAGCTGCTAGTGATTTTATCACCTTTTAAGCTCTCTCTGGTTCCCCAAGTGACCGACCCGAGTAATCTTCCCCCTGCTGTTTGTTCTATCTGATAGCAGGGAGTGAGGTCATCACACAGGTGGGGGCCAGCAGTGTGAGAGCTTGTGTGTTATCTGATCTTTCAGACAAAAGACTAATTACTCTAATGTTTTCATTAGCTCAGAAGCTTCTCTGGACCTCAGAGAAGGTAATTTAGCTAATCTAGACTGATAAAAAGAGAAGTCTGAATACACGGAGCGCAAATGCTAATTACAGACAGCTTGACCAGGAAGTGACAGAGCAAAGCAGCATTATTTCATTCATGCATCCTATGAAACTTTGAGATGAGACAACCCCTTTTAATCTACAACTCTGTTCCCTGCTGTAACCATGAAAGATAGACTGAAGGTCGCATATAGCCGCCAAAGCCACACAACATTATAGGGTTCGGTGAGTTGCAGTTGTCTTCACGGAAGCTCAGGCTGAGGAGCAATGATGTCTTGGTCTTAACCCTTCAAGTTGACCTATTTTTGGCAAACAAAACTGATATGATACAATAAAGTAAAGGAGAAGATGTTAGGCGTTGTGCACCGGACCCACACCAGCATTGTCATACATCTGTTCAGTGCCTGGAGGTTTGGACAAGTTGGACTCTTGTCATAGAACTGTCCCATTCACCCTCACAGTACGGGAGTCACGGCTCGCTGGGGCTCTGGGCAGCGGTTTCTGTCGTGTTCTCGTGTCTAACCCGTTGTAATTGCTGGTCCTGTTCCTTCTTCCTGAGACGTTCTTTTTGCTTCTCCATCTTTTCATTGGCTCTTCGCACTTTTTCGATTGTCACTTTCATGTCCTTGATTTTTTTTTTAATGATGGTTCTGTCTTGAGGACTCACCCCCAGGGCCTAAAGCAAGACAAGGGAGACAGGTTGGTTACCCGTTAGATGAACAAGGGTGCACAATATGTTGGTCTGGGGATGCATGAGGCCTGTTATACCATCAGAAAACAGAGGCGCTTATTTGTGGGGCTGGAGTTCTTGTTGAGGTAACTAAAAAGGGGGACTGTAGGCAAAGCTTCTACTTTGCATGAGGGGCGCTGCTCCACTGATTTTGGAATCTTGGTGTCCAAGCATTAGGCATATCACACTCCATCAAGTTTCCTGGTTTGAAGCACATGTGTCACACTCAAAGCCCTCGGGCCGAATTGTCTTTTAATGTGGCCCATGAGAGCTTAGACACAGCGAGCAGGGATAGACAATGCCAAGACACAGAAGGGTCTCCACTTTTCCTAACGGAAACAGCCAGTGCTGTGCAGAGGCAGCAGCACTAGCACAGGGAATGGACACCATCTTGGATTTAGAGCTCCAGCACATATCTGTTTTGTTCATCAACACTAAGGTTTTGGCACAGAACTGACAGCCCTTCCCAGGCATCCCAGCCACCCTTAAAGGTAGGAAGGTTGGTGCTAAAAAGATGGAAGGGGCTGGCTGTAAAGTAACCTTGGTGTTATATTGACCACATGGCGGACCATCGCTCTTTAAGGACGGCCATAATGTTGATGAAGCCCTCAGTGAAAAAGAGTCTGATAACCCTGCTTTAAGGTTCCAAAAACAATCAATGTGTAATATGTGGAGCTTCCGTGTCTAAGACCCCTTTCTCCCATGGAGGTCCCATGATCACATGTACAGTACTCCAAAGAGGTGAAAAGGAGGTTGCACATGTATGCTGCTCTCTCCATTGTCGTTTATGGGAGTTGTAAAAACATAAGGGGCTACATCTATGAATTTGGATGCACCATTTTTGTAACTTGGCACTTTGTATGGCAGTTTTGCACCAAACTTTAGCACATTGTGGCAAGTTTGGTTGTACTTCTGTTCATAAATCTATAGAAACAGCAATACACGGCAAAAGGCGAATGCATAGATGTCGTCCATGGTGTTTTCTCCTTAGGTTGGGACACCCAAGAGTGGAACTCCCACTGCCATACATTTATGGCATACTCTACTGTATGAATACGCCATTTTAAGTGTTACTGCCACCCTATGAAGCAGTGAAAATGTGGCCCTTGGGCCCTAGGTGATAGGGTCTATCGTATCCTCTGCTTACCTTGAGCCTAGCGCTGTCCATCTGAAGAAGCTGCTCGCCGTTGATATTGTGGACTGTGAATTCGGAAACACAGTGTTCTAAGCTAAGAGTCATTAACCAGTTGGTCACCTGTTGAGTGGTCCACTCTAAGGGGGTATGGCTTTGCCATTGACTGTGTTTTGGAGACTGTCCTTCATCTAGAATCTGCAAGAAATCATTGAAGACATTTTGATCTTCTGGATGGTCAAGACGTTTACCTGCTGGATTGAGGAACAACGTGGCTGAGTAAAATACATACAACATCGAGGGACAGAGGGGACGTGAATGGTGGAAATGTGGTGGACTGTATTATACTAGATGGTGTGATGTACAGAAGAGATACAGTATAGTAGTGGACTATCACTGGGAATGGAGATATGTACAAGGTAGAACTAGAGGATGGAACGTCTCTGAATTGTCATCTGAGCTTCTGACTTCCTGGCTGCTGTTTACTGCTGTTCCTAAACCCATGTTTTTGATGTTTTTAAGTGTGTCCAGGTTTGCTTTCCTGCTATCTATGTTCGTGAGATTCAGTACCCATTGGCTCTTGGTCTTGCTTTTTGTACCCCGGCTTAAAGGTTTTCGCCCGAGCTTCGTCCTGCTGGCTCTGGGCCCCTAGGGGCTTCTGTCCCGCTGGCTCCCTGGTCTGCCAACTTCGTACCTCTGGCTCAGGCCCCCGCTCATTCGTACTTTCTGGCTATGGTCTTTTTCCAGAGCTTTTGACCGCTGGTCAGGTCTTCCCCAAGCTTTTACCGCTGGCCATAGTCTCCCTAGACTTCTTACCCCCGGCTCATGGTCTCGCCCAAACTTCTGTACCGCTTCTTATTGTCCGCTCCGAGCTTTTGTACACGCTGGCTCTTGGTCTCGCCCAGAGCTTCTGTACTTGCTGGCTCAGGTCTCGCCCAGGCTTCTGTACTTGCGGCTCATGGTCCCGCCAGGCTTCTGTACCTGGCTTGGTCTCACCTGAGCTTCTTACCCCGGCTCAAGGGCTCGCCCAGAGCTTCTGTCCCCCTGCTCATGGTCTCCCTAAAGCTTCTGTACTCGCTGGCTCATGTCTCGCCCAGACTTCTGACTTTCGGTATGTTTTGCCCCAAAATTCTGTACCTGCGGCCATGGTCTCGCCCCCAACTTCTGTAATGCTGGCTCATGGCTCGCTCAGGTTCTGTATCTGTTTGGCTCAAGGTTTGTTTAAGCTTTATACCCGCTAGCTCATGGTCTTGCCCAACTTTGACCCCCTAGCTCATGGTCTCCCAAGCTTTTTTTCCCTTGCCATGGGCTTGCCCAGACTTTTTGTACCGCTGGCTCATGGTCTCGCCAAGCTTCTGTACTGCTGGCTCAAGCTTGCCCGGGTTCTGTACCCGCTACTCAGGTTGCCTAAGCTTCTTACCCCCTGCTCAGGGGCTCGCCCAAGATTCGTACCTGGGCTCATGGGCCGCCCCGATTTTGTACATGTGGGTCATGGTCTCGCTCAGAGCTTCTGATTGCTGGGCCCAAAGGGCTTTTTTCAAGCTTCTGTCCCCCCCTTGCTCATGGTCTTGCCCAAGCTTTTGTACCCGCTAGCTCATGGCCCTTACCCAAGCTTCTTTACCCGCTAAATCATGGTTTTTTGTCAAGCTTTTGTACCTGCTGGCTCTGGTCTCGCCCATGCTTCGTACCTGTGGGTTTAGGTCTTGCCTAGAGCTTCTGTACCCGTAACTCATGTCTTCCAGAGCTTCTGTACCCCTGGCTCTGGTCTCGCCCAAATTCGTACCTGCTGGCTCATGGTCTCGCCCCGATTTCTGACCTGCTGGCTCATGGCTTGCTCAGGCTTCGTACCCCTAATCAGGTCTTGCCCAAACATCTGTACCCCTGCTATGGGCTTGCCCAGAGTTCTGTACCCCCCTGCTCATGGTCTTGCCAGAGCTTCTGTACCCGCTGGGTCATGGGCTTGCCCCGAGCTTCTTTTCCGCTGGGTCATGGTCTTGCTCAGAGCTTCTGTACCTGCTGGCTCATGGTCTCGCCCAGAGCTTCTGTACCTGCTGGCTCAAGGTCTTGCCCAGAGCTTCTGTACCCGCTAGCTCATGGTCTCGCCTAGAGCTTCTGTACCCGCTGGCTCATGGTCTCGCCCAGAGATTCTGTACCTGCTGGCTCATGGTCTCGCCCAGATCTTCTGTACATGCTGGCTCATGGTCTCGCTCAGAGCTTCTGTATCTGCTGGCTCAAGGTCTTGTTCAGAGCTTCTATACCCGCTAGCTCATGGTCTTGCCCAGAGCTTCTGTACCTGCTGGCTCATGGTCTCGCCTAGAGCTTCTGTACCTGCTGGCTCATGGTCTTGCCTAGAGCTTCTGTACCCGCTGACTCATGGTCTTGCCTAGAGCTTCTGTACCGTACCTGCTGGTTCATGGTCTCGCCTAGAGCTTCTGTACCTGCTGGCTCATGGTCTCGCCCAGAGCTTCTGTACCTGCTGGCTCATGGTGTCACCCAGAGCTTCTGTACCCGCTGGCTCATGGTCTCGCCCAGAGCTTCTGTACCTGCTGGCTCATGGTCTCGCCCAGAGCTTCTGTACCTGCTGGCTCATGGTCTCGCCCAGAGCTTCTGTACCTGCTGGCTCATGGTCTTGCTCAGAGCTTCTGTACCCGCTAGCTCATGGTCTTGCCCAGAGCTTCTGTACCCGCTAGCTCATGGTCTTGCCCAGAGCTTCTGTACCCGCTAGCTCATGGTCTAGCCCAGAGCTTCTGTACCCGCTGGCTCATGGTCTTGCCCAGAGCTTCTGTACCTGCTGGCTCATGGTCTTGCCCAGAGCTTCTGTACATGCTGGCTCATGGTCTCGCCTAGAGCTTCTGTACAACCTGGCTCATGGTCTAGCCCAGTGAGTCTGTACCTGCTGGTTCATGGTCTCGCCCAGTGCTTCTGTACCTGCTGGTTCATGGTCTCGCCTAGATCTTCTGTACCTGCTGGCTCATGGTCTCGCCCAGAGCTTCTGTACCTGCTGACTCATAGTCTTGCCCAGAGCTTCTATACTCGCTAGCTCATGGTCTTGCTCAGAGCTTCTGTAACCTGCTGGCTCATGGTTTTGCTCAGAGCTTCTATACCCGCTAGCTCATGGTCTTGCCCAGAGCTTCTCTACCCACTAGCTCATGGTCTTGCCCAGAGCTTCTGTACCTGCTGGCTCATGGTCTCGCCCAGAGCTTCTGTGTCCCCTGGCCCATGGTTCTGCCCAGTTTGTCTGTTAACCCCCTAGTTTCCGGGACTGACTAGTCATCTGCTCTGTAGACTGTTTTTGGGAGACTGAGGAGGAGGTGGTTGTCCCACTATTCTTTTGGGGCAGTTGGCTGGCCCAAAGGAGGGCTTTAGAAGGGGAGTACTGTCACGATCCATGCTGCTGTCCTCGTTCTGGATTGCGGTCATGGCCGTGTCTATGCTGTGACGCTTGCCCCGCGCTGTTTGCTGCTGTCACTCCATTCTGCGGTCCCTGTTCTGGACCGCAGGCATGGTCATGTCTCTGCTGTGTCCCCAGCCCTGCAACTGTTCCTGCGGTCCTGTCTCCGTGCACGTTTCAATCCCTGCTGTGTCCCTTGTTGCTGAGTATTCACCTGTCCTCATTCCTGTTCCAACCCATGTTCCTGTCTATGTCCTGTGTGCACATGCACCCCTGCTCGTCTGGATTTAAATAGACAGTACCTTACTAACCTGTCCGCTCGCCGGCTCCATAGATACTCATTATTCATGGCGCGTACACGCCGTAAATAATGTGCATGTCACTTTCTCCCCGCCTGCCGGATTCGCCGAGCGGGGAGGAGACGGAATCCACAGTTCTCTATGACTGGGACGGATTCCAGCCGTACTGCAGCTGCAATCCGTCCCAGAATAAGCCGTGTGAACGAGGCCTAATACTGACAGAGTCAAATGCCAGGCTAACATAGAGAGCAATGGGCAAGTGCCGATGTCACTTGTGTAGGATAGTAGTCTTCAAGTGATGGAAAACACAAGTTGCAAAACCACAATGGGGCATGCTGGGAGCTGTGGTTTTGCAACAGCTAGAATTGGGGGGAGGGGAAGCAGAAGTTGGGGACCACTGGTATAGGAGTGTAAAAGAGTTAGACAATACAATAAAATAGTGAAAAAAATAACTATTCGGGTAGGTTGGGTGATAGCTTTGAAAATAGACTTGTACTGAACATACTAGTAGAGGAGACTGATAACAGGGCAAGCATAGAAGTAACTATAGAAAAATCAAACAGAAAGGACTCACCTCATCGTCTATCATATCCAGGCTCTGCACAAGTGGCATTAAAGAAATGGGGTAAAAAACATAAAGAAAAAGAGAAATATGAACAATCAACGCAGACACAGAAAAGTAATTTCCAGCAATTACATAACATGAAACCTACCTAAAAATTACATAATCACCAGGCCCAGTGATATAAACACCCCACAGTCCCACAGATAACTGTCATACATTAGTATTAGAAGGTGCAGCTCTACCTCCGGAAGCAGCAGTAAAGGAGGTTAGCAATGTAATGGTGAAATTCATATAATCTACAGATTCTCACCAGATCTGACTACAGAATGGGATAGTCTGTAGTAAGAGATAAAGATGAAAACATGATAACATGGAGCAGAGAGAAACCATAAGCAACTTCCCATAAATAGGAAGCATTTCATAGTACTTCTGATCACAAGGCATTATGGGAAAGGAGCTGGTAAGCTCATGCGCCCTCTTTTGGATGTAAAAAATCCTCAATTTGCTTCTGATTCACTGAATCTTTCAGAAGCAAAAGGGATATTAGCCAAGCCAGTATCACTCATCTACATACAGCCGTTTCGGGGTTTTGCTACTCAACAGTGAAGAGCAGAGCGATACTGGCTGGCTGGATGGGAGGCAATGAGTGGCTGAGAAAGGGGAATATCTTTCCTTGAGGAGAGCACCTGATAGGTGTGTAGAGTTTTGAGATAGCCTTTTTGCCCTCTACTAAACATCTGTATATCACAAGGCATTATGGGAAAGGAGCTGGGAAGGTCATGCACCCTCTATTGGATGCAACAAATCCTCAATTTGCTTCTGATTTACTGAATCTTTAAGAAGCAAAAGGGATATTAATCAAGCCAGCATCACTGATCTACATACAGCCGTTTTGGGGGTTTGTCCCCCCATCAGTGTAGAGCAGAGCGATACTGGCTGGCTGGATGGGAGGCAATGAGTGGCTAAGAAAGGGGAATATCTCCCCATGAGGACATCTGATGCAGACGCTACTTCGGAAACCATGTGCAATCCGCGCCTCATTGATTTTACCCGGAAATCTGTGACAATGCTCAAACACCGCAGGCTTCCTGCTGCAATTTTTGCACGGAGATGTTTATTTTAACTCAGCGGGAGGCTCAAAATTTGCATCAAATTCATATTCAAATTGAAATGTTTTAAAAACCATTTGAAAAATTTGATGTAGAATCTATGTTGGATTTTTCCACCTACAGATACGTTCACATGATACTTTCTTCCCTTGAAAAAATTTATAGTGTAAATCGAGTAACAAATCTTTGGTATTGCATTGGTAAAAAAAAAAACATCACTGAAATCAAAACACCAAACTCTAAATCTAAAATCTACCCTTTATTAAGTTACCAATAAAAAACTACGAAAATATATCACACCAAAAATACAGCAAAAATCACTACCTAAATTACAAAATGTCCATAAATGTATAAAAATATCTTTCCCTCAACAGACCCTACATTATCCTATGGACAGGAGGGTAGTCGTCCCGAAAAGGACGGTCCCACCATAAGGAGGCTCACCCTATTAAATTACCTATCTTCTCCCTGACCGATCTCTGATATATATACTTTTAAATATAGATATATCACGTCTTATATCTACAAACAGGCAATAGTGTGCTTCATCGATAACTCTATAATTTATCATCACCATAGGAAAACATGCCAAAAGAGATCATGCAAATCTGGGGTCCATATTAAGTCAGAACCCATATACGGTCAATCAGATTAGAACATTTACACCATCGAAAAGACCTCGGTCTGCTGAAAAGAAAGACCTTACTAACAAACTGGCATTGTTGTCAGATCAAGATACGACCTTAACTATAACTCCATTCTCCTCCTATTATCCCGACGCGTTTCTCCCAGTCTGATAAAGCTGGGTTCATCAAGGGAATTCACAATGATATGCGCAGCAAAATCGTAGGCAGTGATGTTTGCCCCCTATAAATTGATAAATTGATACTATTTTCTCTTCGGACCCAGGGTCAACCACCAGCTCAGGGGCACGGCTATGGGGAGAGCTTGCGCTCCCACATATTCGGACCTGTTCCTGGGCTGGTGGGAGCGGACCCTGGTGTTCGAAGAGGAGATACACACTAAGAACATCTTATTTTGGGGTAGATTCATTGACAACGTCTTCGTGCTGTGGCAGGGCACGGAGGAGTCGTTTAGAGAATTTATCGATGCATTGAATATAAATGATATTGGATTGAATTTCACTTTTGAAATTCATGCATCTGAGATCGCTTTTTTGGACTTACAAATTCATAGGGATGATCTAGGCTGCCTTCAAACTTGCACTCACCGCAAGAAAACTGCAACAAACAGTCTTCTCAGGTGGGAATCTTACCACCCTACAAATCTTAAGAAGGGAATACCTAAGGGGCAGTACCTTAGAATTCGTAGAAACTGCTCCAGAATTGAAGATTTCTATCTACAAGCAAATTATCTACGAGACAGATTTCTGGAGAGAGGGTATCCTCTGTCGACTCTTAAACCAGCTTTCAGGAATGCATTATTAAAAGACAGAGATAGTCTATTAAATATTAAAGATACCCAGAAAGAGGACTTGACAAAATTTAGGATAGTTGGCACTTTTATGACAGAAAGAATGAAGTTATGAAAATCTTACGTAAATACTGGGGAATCCTAAAGACAGATAGGGATTTATGTGATCATTTACTAACAGGACCCCAGGTAACGTATAGGAAAGGTAGGTCCCTAAGAGACAGGTTGTTCAGAAGTCACTATATTCCACCAAAACCAGAAGGAACTTGGCTAGACCAAAAACCACTTGGTATATTTAGGTGTGGAAGATGCATATTTTGCAATTTTGTGTGCCAAATGAAAGAGTTTATGAGTAATGTAACAGGCAAGACATACACAATCCGTGATTTTCTAAACTGCCATTCCCAAGGGGTAGTGTACCTCTGTAATTGTAATTGTGGGAAGCAATATGTAGGCAAAACAATCAGGCCCGTGAAAGTGCGAATTGGCGAACACCTTGGGGACATAAAACATAGACGAGAGACCCCTATTTCGAGACATATTTGGCAGGAACATGCAGGGGACCCATCGGAACTGCGGTTTATATGTATTGAAAAAATCAATATGACAACTAGAAGAGGTAACATTGACAAGAAATTATTGTGTAAGGAGACAGAATGGACGTATCGTTAGAAGTCCATGCAACCACAAGGATTGAATGAGATGCTATATTTCGGCTGCTTTATTTGAGGTATTTTCTCTTTCTTTTCATTTAATGTACCTATGGTATCACGTCTGTGATTTTGGGTTGTCCTTGAACCATGGCGAGAATAGCCTGACAACCATGTTTCATTTAACTTTTTAAACAATATCTTTTATATTATCATATATTATGATTTTTGTCTGGACAGATTTTACCAACGAGGATGTCCTCCCTTTGATACTTGGATCATCATAATGATGGTTCTTGAATGCTAGATTGGGGTAGCGCCATCACTATTATTAGTGTCTTATTTAACTGACACAATATAGGGACATGAAAAATTCGCACACAAAATATTCTGTATTGATAAAAGCAGCATAAAATATATGGCAAGGTGGCTGCTGAATTAATAGAGAGCGCTATCTAATTGCGTATGCATAGCTATGTGTATTCTCATTGCAGAGGACTGAGAACAAGCACCTGGTTATCATGGGGGCAGGTAACCTAAGCATATGGGGAGGTATATTATAAACAACGGCTGCAAACCACTGCGCAAGTCAGGGACTGGTTGCCCGGCTGCCATGGCAATGATAAACCGATGCGCGCAGAGTCAACCTTAGGACGCGTTCGGCAATAGGCGCCCGGTTATTATGGCAGCGATAAACTAACGCGTGCGCAGTGTAAAGCTAAGGACGAGGAAGCATTGCACATGTCCGGATACGAGTGTGTGGTTGCTTTGACAACAGTGCACCGACGAATGCGCAATGGAAACTTGAGGACGCCGTGATATCATGGGCGGCTGCGGTGAGTTTTACTACTCTAGGACAGGCTATTTAAGGGAGGATTTCCCCCTGGTTGGATTGTCATCAATTTATATGGGGCAAACATCACGGCCTACGATTTTTCTGCGCATATCATTGTGAATTCCCCTGATGAACCCAGCTTTATCAGACTGGGAGAAACGCGTCGGGATAATAGGAGGAGAATGGAGTTATAGTTAAGGTCGTATCTTGATCTGACAATAATGCCAGTTTGTTAGTAAGGTCTTTTTTTCAGCAGACCGAGGTCTTTTCGATGGTGTAAATGTTCTAATCTGATTGACCGTAATGGGTTCTATTTAAATGGACCCCAGATTTGAGACCCTTTTTGCATGTTTCCTTTGGGGATGATAAATGGCCCCTGTTTACAGAGTTATTTATGAACACATATGCTTGTTTGCGTAAAAAACGGATATTCTACAGGGATCCCCCGGTTCAAAGCAGGGTTTAGGGGGCGTGGGTTTCGTTTTTAGTTAATTTTGTAAGTAAGTCGGAAACCAATTATTTAGTACATGTATGGGTAGGTGTTATGTATGGGGTGTAATTATAGGAGGTTTATTCCCCCCACAGGTTATGTCCCCCCTAGCAGCTTTGGCAGGGATAGGGCCCTATAGCAGGATAGTCCCCATACAAGGGATAGGTCCCCCCTGCAATATAGGCAGGTATATGTCCCCCATAGAGGTATTGGGCCCCAACAAGTATAGGCAGGTATATGCCCCCATAATAGATGGCAGGGATGCCCCCTAGATAGTACAGGGGCCGACAGGTATGTCCCCCAAGGCAGCATACGGATGTCCCCTGGCGGGTATACCCGGGAATGTCCCCCATAGATATTATGGGGGGCCCCCAAGGTCAGGGGTTTCCCCCATAGGAGCTATAGGCAGGTATGCCCCCCATAGGTAGCTATGGGCAGGTATGCCCCCCATAGGTAGCTATTGGCAGGTATGTCCCCCATAGATAGCTACAGGCAGGATAGGTATGTCCCCCATAGGCAGGTATGGACAAGTATGTCCACCATAAAACAAAAACAAGATGTGTGGCTCACCTGTTAGGCTATGATCTTGTCTGGGTCAGCTTGAGTGTGAATCCCGGGCGTGCCCGCCGGCCAAGGGGGTTAGAAAACAACAAAAGTTTTGAAGGCTAGCACCCCGTGGTGCGGGAGACACAACAAAACAGCTTTTCCCCCGGGGTAATGATTAAAACCCTTATATATTTATTTCAACACATATAAAAAGCAGCCATATGACAAATCCAAAAACGCAATGCGCCCGACAGACGCGTTTCAAGCTCATGCTCTTTTTACTGCAAACTAGACAATAGAAGCGCCAATTTTTTAAAACTAAACCCCCCACCAATCAGGGACTAGGGCACACACGTGATATGATACTGAATAATGAGGGGCTGCAAAAGAGAATAAAGACCAACTAAAAAGAAAAAGGAAAAGCAGGAAGGACAAAGGTAAGATGTACGTTGTTACTGCTAAGTGTGTTTGTTATCCCGCTACTATTTAAATAATAAATAAAAGATGTGGACTGTAGTCAGTTCAATAAATATAGATGAAACGCCCCCCCCCCCAAAAAAAAAAAAAAAAAAAAAAAATTAATTGGTTACATGCAGGAAATGGAAACAGCAGTAATGGATTTAGTAGAATACAATAAATCTGTGTGATAATTCAACCTGGGGTGCCGGTTCCAAATTTTTAATTTATCCACAGGCTTCCCTTTGCCTTGTTTTTTTTTGCCAAATTCCACCGTGGGGGTTTTTTGTACCTGTTTTTATGCAAGTATTTAAAGCCGAAGGTTTGCCTGGGGGTGTTCCAAAAAAGTCTTGCGGCCCTGACACGGGGCTCGTTAAATTTATTGACATGGCGATGTGTTTCCGCAAGCGGGTCTTCCCCTTTGGGGATGGTATGCCCACCATTTTTTTTTTGATGGGTGCAATAAATAATAAAAAACCACAGGGGCTGTTGCAATTCAAGAATTGGGAAATTTTTTGTATTTTTCGTTTACTAGATCGTGAATTATTATTTTCAGACTAAAATTTTACATACATTGCAACGGCCGCCAGCAGCTAAAAAACCCCTTTTGAAAAAGCCAAGTTTTTTAAAGGTTTTGTTATCACTCGTTAACACTAGGGGATAAGATGTCTCCAATGTTTGTTTCTTTTGGGTACAAATGTATTCCCTCCCCTAATATTTTTTGCTAGTGTTTCGTCGTCCTGTAGTTATGTTTTTTAATAAAAAGTCATTGAATCTCCTGAAGTTATATGAAATTGGGTAGAAAACACTAGTTTTTGTTTGTTATTCCTGGGTTGAGTATTAGCCCTGTAAAATTGTTTTGGTTCTTATTTATTTCTTTTTAGTTTTAGATAAACCCCCTTTATGGTAACCTCTCGGGGTTTAGTCTCTAAACGTATTTTTTTCCCGCAAATTTGATGATCCCTTCTAGAGAACAAATCCTCTTGGCCCTTAAATATTTCTAGGGAAGGGCTTTGGGGTATGGGGAATGGCAGCTATTTGCTTTCAGGAGGAATTCCCAAATTTGGGTTTGCGTATAAGTTTGACCCCCACCCCCAGTTCCAAACCCCTTTTGAGGTGAATTATCCGGGAAAGGGCATTCAAATTTTGTTCCCAAAACCCCCCGTGAACGAAGTTTAAAGGGGATTATTTTGAGATACTCCAAAAAAGGTTGGGGGGGCCCCTCAAACTCCGGGACCCCAAAGTTCAGGGGGGTCGTCGATGTGCCCCCTCCCATTGTATACAACCAGAAAAGGGTTGTCATTGCTAAAAATTGGCATGGTGCCCCCCACCATGCCATAGGAGATTGGCTAGTGTTGGTGAAAAGTGGGACCCATTGGGGCCCCAATTAATTGTAGTAGATATGATAAAAATTTAAAAATAATTTGGGCCCCCAAAATCTCAATCGCTGCAATGATGAATTCTTGGGTCGACTCTTGTTATAACTATGTTGTTTTTAAAAAAATGCCCCCGAATAGTGCAATGTTATGTTTATGCTGGAGTAAAGGGCTTATTACGTCACAGCTAAACCCAAGTTAGATTGTGATCCCATGGTTTTTTATACATCATATTAAAAATGATTTTTGGGGTCTTTTAAATACCCTGGGGAAATTTTTGACAAAAGGTTGTAAAAAACCATCTGCCCCAGTACTAGCCTTCACCCCGGGTCATTGCCCTGAATGATAGGCCTAATCCGGGGGGGGGAAGTGTTTTTAGGGGCTTTAGGGGGTCCTAAAAAAAACGGAACCACCGGGTCTAACCCTAAGGTAGATTTTTTGTTAAGTTAGAACCCCAAAATTCTCCCCAAAATTTAGCAAATTTTTCCCAAACTGCTGAAAATTTTTGGGGCCCCTTTAATTTACGGTTATGTCAAGTTTACCAATATTTCATGGACCTGTAGTTGACAGGAACAAGACACTGATTGAAAACGGCTGTCGGGGCCATTGCGTTTTGGCATATGTACATTTGGTGCTTTTTTTGGTTTGAAATAAATATATGAGTTTTTTTTCATTACCGGGGGAAGAAGCTGTTTGTTGCGTGCATCCCCAGGAGCTGCAAGGCGCTTAGAAATTTTTTGTTGTTATGTCCCCCAAGATTTATAGGCAGGTATGTCCCCCCTAGATAGCTATAGGCAGGTATATCCCCCATAGATGCTAAGCAGGTATGTCCCCCCTAGGCAGATTTTAGGCAGGTATGTCCCCTTTGGCAGATATAGGCAGGGATGTCCCCAAAGGGAGTATAGGCAGGGGAGTCCCCCCATAGGTAGCTACGGCAGGCATGTCCCCCATAATGTTATAGGGGAGGGGTTTTCCCCATAGGGAATATAGGGAGGGGTTATTAAAAAAAACAATACAAAAAACTCACCCTTTCTCCCGCTGCTCCGGGCTTACCCGCGGGTCGGGCTCTACGGCTCCCGATCTTTTGGCCCGGTCGGGTGAGTATCAGGGGCCCCAGGGAGGGGATACATGCGCGCGCCTGTGGGAAACTCCGGAAAGGGCCCAGTCTGCTTTCGGTTCCAGATTCTATGCGGCAGGGAGCGCTCGCTCTCTGCTCCGCAATAGAGGCTTCTGCCACGTCCGGGAGGACGCATAAGCCGAACAATCCCGCGGGCCGGCAAGGCATGCCCGGCACTGACGGGGCCCAAGTCAGCGCATGCGCCCCAAGTCGCGTGGCAGCGCAAAATTGGGTAGCCCCGGGGCCCCCGCGCGCTCACCTTCAGCGGCCTGGGTTGATCGTTTTCCAATCCCCGTTTGTAACAAGGGGGGAGACGAAGTCGGGGACCACGTCTCTTTTAAAAATACATATTATCGATATAGGCAGGAAAAGATAGGTAAAATTTAATAGGGTGAGCCTCCTTACGGAGGGGGCTGTCCTTTTCGGGACGACTACGAAACCCGTCCATAGGATAATTAGGGTTGTTGGGGGAAAAATTTTTTAACATTTATGGAATTTTTAATTTAGGTAGTGATTTTTGCTTATTTTTGGTGTGATATATTTTTGTAGTTTTTTATTGGGGAACTTAATAAAGGTAGATTTTAATTTAAATTTTGGGGGATTTTTTTATGATGTTTCTAGATCTCCAGCTCGTACTTGTATTTGGTATTTTTCTGTGAAGTATTGCATTGGTAACCTGTATCCCCGCCCCCAACACACTTTCTACCCGAAAATTCCCCCCCGAAGTTATGCGTCAAACACGCAGGGTTCCCATTAAAACACTACACAAAGGGGGCCAATTCTATTTGAAAACAATGGGAGGCAGTTTTCTCATGGATTCTGATGCACAATCCATCTGAAACTTTTGCTGTGTGAATGTATCATTACAGTTGCATTTTCTATACCTTTAATTAACAATCTAAAATCGGAATTTGATCAATGAAGCAACAATTTAAAGGGAGACTTCTATCAGAATAAAAAAAATACTCTATACTATTTTTTTTTTTAATATCTGGCAGTATTTTATTTTTATTCTGGCAGTCCTATGCAATAAAAAATACATACAAAAACCTGTCCTTTTCTAGCTGTGATAGTAAAGAGATAAAAGTCCCGAATGGCCGGGCAGACTAATCTCACTTTACTGCAATGGCTACTTATCTCTATGTAGTCTCATTACAAATAGCAGGTAATAATATAATGATCGCTGCATTGCCAACATGTCAGGTGGTTTATGCTGCCCTATCTGAGGGTAGGAAGTGATAGCGGGGAGAAGCCGAGTTTTGGGATAAATGGGTTTACATGATTTGAAGCAAGATTTCTGTGTAAAGAGTAGAGTAAATTCTGACAGGACTCCTTAAGTGGGAGAAGGAAACCTGCTTACCCAACCCATATCAGTGATTGACAACTTTCCCTGCATCAGTGTGTACAGAGCAAACTGTCAATCACTGAATGTGGGTGGAGGTGGCGAGATGACTATACTTTCAGTTTCACTTTCACAGATTTTGTCTGCTTTTTACTCAAAACTTCAGCATCAAATCATACAACCCTATACACTCACTGGCCACTTTATTAGGTACACCATGCTAGTAACGGGTTGGACCCCCTTTTGCCTTCAGAACTGCCTCAATTCTTCGTGGCATAGATTCCACAAGGTGTTGCAACGATGCTCAATTGGTACCAAGGGGCCCAAAGAGTGCCAAGAAAATATTCCCCACACCATGACACACCACCACCAGCCTGAACCGTTGATACAAGGCAGGATGGATCCATGCTTTCATGTTGTTGACGCCAAATTCTGACCCTACCATCCGAATGTCGCAGCAGAAATCGAGACTCATCAGACCAGGCAACGTTTTTCCAATCTTCTACTGTCCAATTTCGATGAGCTTGGGCAAATTGGAGCCTCAGTTTCCTGTTCTTAGCTGAAAGGAGTGGCACCCGGTGTGGTCTTCTGCTGCTGTAGCCCATCTGCCTCAAAGTTGCCGTACTGTGCGTTCAGAGATGCTCTTCTGCCTACCTTGGTTGTAACGGGTGGCTATTTGAGTCACTGTTGCCTTTCTATCAGCTCGAACCAGTCTGCCCATTCTCCTTTGACCTCTGGCATCAACAAGGCATTTCCGCCCACAGGACTGTCGCTCACTGGATGTTTTTTCTTTTTCGGACCATTCTCTGTAAACCCTAGAGATGGTTGTGCGTGAAAATCCCAGGAGATCAGCAGTTTCTGAAATACTCAGACCAGCCCTTCTGGCACCAACAACCATGCCACGTTCAAAGGCACTCAAATCACCTTTCTTCCCCATACTGATGCTCGGTTTGAACTGCAGGAGATTGTCTTGACCATGTCTACATGCCTAAATGCACTGAGTTGCCGCCATGTGATTGGCTGATTAGAAATTAAGTGTTAACGAGCAGTTGGACAGGTGTACCTAATAAAGTGGCCGGTGTGTATATCACAGAGCTCAGCTCCTCTCCCTCTATCATATAACCCTATATATCACAGAGCTCAGCTCCTCTCCTCTATCATATAACCCTATATATCACAGAGCTCAGCTTCTCTCCTCTATCATATAACCCATACATGCCAACTCTCCCGTTTTTGGCGGGGGGGGGGGGGGGGTCCCGCTATTTGGGGTCCCCTCCCGCCCACCCGGGGGAGTTTGGAATTTCTCCCGCCGCCAAGCAGGCTTCGTGCGCTACTCTGGCGCGCCGGGCCGCTCCTACAGGGGGTGAAGCGGCCGCTGCGCCCGCTTCACCCGCCGGAGTCTCGCTGTGCAGGGAGGAGGCAGGAGGGATCGCTCCCTCCTCCCTCTGTATGTCCGGCGCCGGTGTGTGCGCCGTACATACAGGTCAGCGGCGCAGGGGAAGTGATGCGCGGCTGCAGGGGAGTGACGCGCGGCTGCTCTCACTTCCCCCTGCGCCGCTGAGGAGATCGTCCGGGGCGGCCGTGCTGCAGGAGCCTGGTGAGGTAAGTGGATTTTATTATTTTATTTTTATTAGCTATATGGGGGGCTCTGCCTGGCAACAATGGGGGCACTACATGGCAACAGAGGGGACATCTACCAGGCAACAGAGGGGGCACTACCTGGCAACAATGGGGGCACTACCTGGCAACAGAGGGGACATCTACCTGGCAACAGAGGGGACATCTACCTGGCAACAATGGGGGCACTACCTGGCAACAGAGGGGACATCTACCTGGCAACAGAGGGGACATCTACCTGGCAACAGGGGGGCACTACTGGCAAAGAGGGGGAACTACCTCGCAACAGAGGGGGCACTACCTGGCAACAATGGGGGCATCTACCTGGCAAAAATGGGGGCACTACCTGGCAACAGAGGGGACATCTACCTGGCAACAGAGGGGACATCTACCTGGCAACAATGGGGGCACTACCTGGCAACAGAGGGGACATCTACCTGGCAACAGAGGGGACATCTACCTGGCAACAATGGGGGCACTACCTGGCAACAGAGGGGACATCTACCTGGCAAACAATGGGGGCACTACCTGGCAACAATGGAGGCATCTACCTGGCAAATATGGGGGCATCTACCTGGCAACAATGGGGGCATCTACCTGGCAACAGAGGGGGCATCTACCTGGCACCAGAGGGGGCATCTACCTGGCAACAGAGGGGGCACTACCTGGCAACAGAGGGGGCTCTACCTGGCAACAATGGGGGCACTACCTGGCAACAATGGGGGCATCTACATGGCTACAGAGGGGGCATCTACCTGGCAACAGAGGGGGCATCTACCTGGCAACAGAGGGGGCACTACCTGGCAAACAATGGGGGCACTACCTGGCAAACAATGGGGGCACCTACCTGGCAACAATGGGGGGCACCTACCTGGCAAACAAAGGGGGGCACCTACCTGGCTACAGAGGGGGCATCTACTTGGTTACAAGGGGGCATCTACCTGCCTGTAAGGGGCACTACCTGCTTATGGGGGGTTACTACCTGGCTATAAGGGCATCGACCTGGCTTTCTTCCAAAGCCGTTATGCAGTTAAGTGGAGTGGGTGTGGCTTTTTGAAGGGCGTGGCATACCGACAAGATGGGCGTGTCCATGCAAATATTTGCCACTAACATCTCCTGCTTTTTCAGTTTCAAAAGTTGCCAACTATGTATAACTCAATATATCAGAGCTAAGCGCCTCTATCATATAACCCTATATATTACAGAGCTCAGCTTCTCTCCTCTATCATATAACCCTATATATCACAGAGCTCAGCTTCTCTCCTCTATCATATAACCCTATATATCACAGAGCTCAGCTTCTCTCCTCTATCATATAACCCTATATATCACAGAGCTCAGCTTCTCTCCTCTATCATATAACCCTATATATCACAGAGCTCAGCTTCTCTCCTCTGTCATATAACCCTATATATCACAGAGCTCAGCTTCTCTCCCTCTATTATATAACCCTATATATCACAGAGCTCAGCTTCTCTCCTCTGTCATATAACCCTATATATCACAGAGCTCAGCTTCTCTCCCTCTATCATATAACCATATATATCACAGAGATCAGCTTCTCTCCTCTATCATATAACCCTATATATCACAGAGCTCAGCTCATATAACACTATATATCAAAAAGCTCAGCTTCTCCCACTCTATCATATAACCCTATATATCACACAACTCAGCTTCTCTCCCTCTATCATATAACCCTATATATCAGAGCTCAGCTTCTCTCCCTCTATCATGTACTGCTCTCACATAGTGCAGCATAAACTACTAGATCTAAGGGCATTGGCAAGAGCAATACATGACAGGATAATGGGTTAATCTTGTGACGAAAGCTGAAATCCTTCCCAGTGCAGAAAACTCATCAGGTCCTGCTGTTAACACTAACTTAGCCACTCTGGAAGAGAATTGTCTTGGGGAACAGCTCTTTACCACAGACTCTTCCTTACCTCATCTGAGGACAGGGTTGAAGAAAGGTGTCTCTCTGCAAACTTTTGTTCAACGACAAAACCACTTAAGTCCGCTGAACTGGTACTGCTGGGACTGAAGTCATCACTCAGCGTCACATTCTGCAAGCGAAATATATGAGTAACTATATAATCTCCCCATAGAATGCAAAGTCAAGGAACGCTCACAGCCCACAACATCTCCCAAATGACCAGATTAGCATTTTAGGGTTCACATTGTAGCTGCAAAATCCAGACCTCTGAAGTTGTACTGAGCTGAACTTGAATGACCACAGAACCCTTTGGGGATGCAAGTTCGATCCAGACAGTCTTTACGACCTTAATATGGACCCTAAAATGCTGTCACATGATGGGAACTGAAACAGGTCTAGAAGCCATTATTCAAACTTACAAAAACATTCTTCATTTGTCCTATGACTGAAGATGGGTGACAACCAATACGGCCGCCATCAGCGCCGCTACTGGGGTTACTCAACTGTTTTCAGAGTCGTGAACAGCAAATTTGTGAGACCTTACTGCTTCTCTGTGTTGGTGTCAGTCATGACTTTACAACTTTTTTTCGGAGCTGCAGTGGCGGCCATATTGTTGTCTTCCACCCACCTTTCCTAGAAGTCAAAAGCAGCTTAATAAAATAATAAGAAGGATGGCTATGGGACATATATTTATCTGTATATATGTATATATATATATATATATATATATATATATATATATATATATATATTATCAAGGAAAGAAAGGGAGGGCGCACAATAGTGTAATACAGTTAAAATAACTGACCAATAGAAGAGCAAAGCTCACCTGGTAAGGTTGTGCAGTAAATAGAGGCACAACACTGAAGAGGCTTACAGGGCTTTTGGTGCTGTACCCCTTAAGACAGCAGTCTGGAAACACAGGTCCGATACAGGATAAGGTAGGAACTATATTGAGGTATCCAAAATGGACGTGGATCCGGCGCTCCGAGGCAAAAACAGAGATATGATATATGATAGCGAGAGATCGCTTCTCTCTGTTTCTGCCTCGGAGCGCTGGATCCACCTCCATTTTGGATACATATATATATATATATATATATATTATTATATATATATATATATATACCATTTACAGGCAGTCCCCGGGTTACGAATGGGATGGGGACTGCAGGCCTGTTCTTAAAGGGGTTTTGCCACGATCTCATTTCATACCTCCTGCATCCAGCTCTTCAGCTCTGTGTGCTCAGAATGGGGCGTGTGTGATTTGTTTGAATTGCTTATCATGTGACCCAGCATGATGACATCACCAGGCTTTTCCTCTTTGTAGTTAAAGGAAGGTCTGTTTATGTAAAGCATTGTGAGTAGCTGAGAGGTAAAGTTTTTGCCTCCAGGCACAAGGGTCCTAGGTTCAAATCCCTGCAGGAACCAAACCTTTTTTTTTTTTTCTCTTTCTCAATGCACAGACCTCATTGAGGTTTCTTTTTTATTTATTTGCACGGTTTGACTAATTACTAAGGAGTACAGAGGACAGGAGTAGAATGACAGCACCTGGTGTTCAACTCAGTAGCTGCCTGAGAGGAAAGGTGATGTCTTAGCATGTGCGATCAGGACTGAGGAGATCTCAGCCCTGGTTGTATCACCTGGAGATGAGCTGTAAACAATGGATCCCTAAAGGAGCAGCTAAAAAAAATGGTGCAGAATTTTTAATATTAATGAATGGTGAAAATGTTTATTATTTCATTTGCAAGCTTCCCACGTCAAATTTTATTTGTGGCAAAGCCCCTTTAAGTTGAATTTGTATGTAAGTTGGAACAGGTAAATTACTAAGGACATGGATTACTAGAACCATGTCCTGTTCTCTGAGATCAAGAGAAACTTATTTGGTTCAGATGGTGTCAAGCGTGTGTGGCAACAACCAGGTGAAGAGTACAAAGACAAGTGTGTCCTATAGTCAAGCATGGTGGTGGGAGTGTCATGGTTTGGGGCTGCATGAACTCTGCCGGCTTTAGGCTAGGTATACACAGCACAGGATTTTGACCGTGCCCTGCGCTGTGTAGACCTCAATAGAAAATCTGTGCTGTACTGTAGTCTATACAGCACAGATTTTTTACTGAGATTTTCCTAAAACAAAAACCGTCCAGTGGAATATAGAACATGTTCTATATTCAGCGGGACCAACAGTGGATCCCCGCAGCCCTAATGTACTGGGCTGCTGGGAATCTGACCGCCATTTTTTGCGCACAAAATGGTGTAAAAAAAACTGCGGTGCAGTCCAGCAATTTGAAAATGCCGTCGGATTTTGGGCAGCATTTTCAAATTGCTGTGCAGACCTAGCCCTAAGAAGCTACAGTTCATTGAGGGCACCATAAAGGCCAACATGTACTGTGACATACCAAAGCAGAGCATGATCCCCTGCCACCCCAAATTTACACTGTTACGTTATGTTCACACTGCATTTTTGGATACGATTTCGGGTCCGTGTTGGAAAAAAAAATAGCATCGATCGGACCCAACAAGTATACAACACGCAGCTGCGTGTTTGGATGCATTTTGGCTGCAGCAGGATCGCACCCTATAGTTTATTATAGGGCTCCTGCCGTGTCTTTTGGACCAAGAATTGACGCAATGTAAACACGCAATGGCGATCACTCATGTGAAAGCCGATATGTGTTTTACATTGCGAGCAGTGTAAAACACACTGCTCATTGCTAGATGCATGTTTGGGTCCGTCTAGACCAGCGGTCTCAAACTGCGGGCCTCCAGCTGCTGGGAAACAACAACTCCCAACATGCATTTATATACTCTATAACAGTGGGAATGATGGGAGTTGTAGTTTTCCAACAGCTGGAGAGCCGCAGTTTGAGGATGCGTGGTCTAGACCCAAACACGCATCTAAAAGCGTATGTTTACACAAACCCAAATCGCCGTGTGAACACACCGTTATACAAGCTGTACCCTGACTACTTTACATTGTGTCAAAGTGTCAGATCTTCAGTGTTGTCCCATAAAAAGGCATAATACAATATTTCCAAAAATGTGAGGGGTGTACTGACTTTTGTTATTGTAGTATGCAATAAATTTGTAGATAATTGTGTAGGAACGAATAGAACAGAAGAGGGAGACTTGGTAAACATTTTTACTTAAATTGGTCATTACAATAAGAAAGAATATAGGAAGCCAAAATACTATACCAAGCGACACGTATTGCGAGCTACAGACGGCCAGAAAGAGAAGCACTGTGAGAGAAACAGCAGACAGATGGGATGAGTTAGACATGAGATGAGCGCTAGACAGCGAGAGACGGGGAGAAGGAGAGCGGAGCCGTCACCCCGGTGCGGAAAATGCTCATACACCAAGAAATCACTGTATTACATATCAATAAAATGTATATCTGGACTGTCCTGTTACTGAGACATCTACAGCGTACAGCATACAGCCTTATAATCATTGTTATAATGGGGCCACTACTGCTAAGGTCCTGAAGAATTCTGCAATGTTCCCATAGAAGAGGGACAACTGGGTACAGGCAGTCCCCGGGTTACAAACGGGATAGGGACTGTAGGTCTGTTCTTAAGGGTTGTCTCACTACATTGATTCATCTCACCTCAGTCCTGTTTTCTGTTTCACTTTGAATTCAGGGGCGTGTTTACTGCTCCCACTAGGCTGCAGTAGAAGCCAGGTCTGTATCTATAGCAACCCGTGCTGGCAGCCCATCAGGAGAGATCAAACAGGTATATAGCTATAGCGACCTGAGGAGCTGATGCAGCCCATACAAGAGGGGATATCTAGGAATAGGTAGGACGCTGTTAATGGACACATACTGCAAAGCAGAGGTGGGACGACGGGTAGGCAGAGGTAGGCGATCGCCTAGGGCGTCTACCTCTGCCTATTCCTAAGGGGCGCAGTCAGAGGCCCCGAACCTTGCCGGGCTCCAGGCCGCTGCCGTGGGCCTGAAGCGCCGGCGGTCTCTTTGAGCGCTTCTGCGGAGCAGTGAGCGCTCGCTCTCTGCTCCGCAGACAGTGTCGGACCCGCTCACCGGAGGCTCGCTGGATCCTCCGGTAAGCCACAGGGCCGACACAGCGGGGCCGCCGGGTCCTCATAGCGCTGAGGACCTGGCGCGGCCCCGTGCGGCTCAGCTGGCAGCGTCGCGATGAAGTGATGTCATCGCGACGCTGCCTCTCCTCGGGCGCACAGCGCGTCATTGGCTGTGCGCCCGAAGAGCTGCCGGAGGAGCGCGTGGCCGGTAAAGAAGAGGAGCGCGCGGCCGGGAAGCAGGTAAGGTGAGTATAAATGTTGTTATTTTTGCCTGCCTGTAGCCCCTAAACGCCTGCCTGTGGCCCCTATACGCCTGCCTGTGGCCCCATACGCCTGCCTGTGGCCCCTACACGCCTGCCTGTGGCCCCTATACGCCTGCCTGTGGCCCCCATACGCCTGCCTGTGGCCCTATACACCTGCCTGTGGCCCCTATACGCCTGCCTGTGGCCCCATATGCCTGCCTGTGCCCCCATATGCCTGCTTGTGTCCCCTATACGCCTGCTTGTGGCCCCTATACGCCTGCCTGAGCCCCCAAACGCCTACCTGTGGCCCCATACGCCTGCCTGTGCCCCCATACATCTTCCTGTGCCCCCATACGCCTGCCTGTGCCCCCATACGCCTGCCTGAGCCCCTATACGCCTGACTGAGTCCCCATACGCCTGCCTGTGGCCCCTATACGCCTGCCTGTGGCCCCTATACGCCTGCCTGTGGCCCCTATACGCCTGCCTGTGGCCCCTATACGCCTGCCTGTGGCCCCATACGTCTGCCTGTGGCCCCCATACGCCTGCCTGTGGCCTCCATACGCCTGCCTGAGCCCACATATGCCTGCCTGTGGCCCCATATGCATGTCTGTTGACCCTATACGCCTGCCTGTGGCCCCCATACGCCTGCCCCCATACGCCTGCCTGTGGCCCCTATAGGAGCTGCCGGAGGAGCGCGCGGCCGGTAAAGAAGAGGAGCGTGCGGTCGGGAAGCAGGGAAGGTGAGTATAAATGTTGTTATTTTTGTCTGCCTGTGGACCCTATACGCCTGCCTGTGGTCCCTATACGCCTGCCTGTGGCCCCCATACGCCTGCCTATAGCCCCATACGCCTGCCTTTGGCCCCATACGCCTGCCTGTGGCCCCAAACGCCTACCAGTGGCCCCATACGCCTGCCTGTGCCCCCATACGCCTGCCTGTGCCCCCATACGCCTGCCTGTGGCCCCATACGCCTGCCTGTGGCCCCATACGTCTGCCTGTGGCCCCATACGCCTGCCTGTGGTCCCTATACGCCTGCCTGAGCCCCCATACGCCTGCCTGTGGCCCCATAGCCTGCCTGTGGCCCCATACGCCTCCTGTGGCCCCTATACACCTGCCTGTGGCCCCTATATGCCTGCCTGAGCCCCCATACGCCTGCCTGTGGCCCCATACGCCTGCCTGTGGCCCCTATAAGAGTGCCTGGGCCCCAATACGCATGCCTGAGCCCCTATATGCCTGCCTGAGGCCCCATACGCCTTCCTGTGGCCCCTATACACCTGCCTGTGCCCATATACGCCTGCCTGTGGCCCCTATACGCCTGCCTGTGGCCCCCATACGCCTGCCTGTTGGCCCCATACACCTGCCTGTGGGCCCCATACGCCTGCCTGTGGCCCCCATACGCCGGCCTGTGCCCCCATACGCCTGCCTGTGCCCCCATATGCCTGCCTGTGGCCCCTAGCTATATACCTGCCTGAGCCCCTATAGCTATATACCTGCCTGTGTGCCCCCTATATACCTGCCTGAGCCACTATAGCTATATAACCTGCCTGAGTGCCCCTATAGCTATATAACCTGCCTGAGTGCCCCTATATCTATATACCTGCCTGAGAGTGCCCCTATATCTATATACCTGCCTGAGAGTGCCCCTATATCTATATACCTGCCTGAGAGTGCCCCTATATCTATATACCTGCCTGAGAGTGACCCTATGTCTATATACCTGCCTGAGAGTGACCCTATCTCTATATACCTGCCTGAGAGTGACCATATATCTATATACCTGCCTGAGTGCCCCTATATTTATATACCTACCTAAGGGGACAATATACATACACCTGCCTGACTGAGAGGGCATATCTATATACCTGTCTAACTGAGGGACTTATATACCTATAATTAAGGAGTTGCTGTGAATGTGAGGATTCTAAGATATTTGTGTCCAAATCTGCAGGGACGAGTCGTGGCCGGGAATAATCAGCGAGAAGGTGTGAACCGGATGGAGAAGAAAAGGGAAAGTGAACGACGCTGATCAGAAAAGACGTCTCCTGTGAGTCACTAAATGTAACTGCAGTGTAATCACTTATATTTCTGCAGAGCGTCTACATACAACTAGTATCTACCACTATCTGGTCACTGTATGGCGGTGGTATATGTAATCAGAGCCTGTGTACAGCTGATAGTCACATGTGGGAGTCGCGTTCGGTCAGGGTCTGGCAGGATTATTTGATCCTTAAGTAGTAATAGTTTTGGGTCTTGGTTTTGTAGGAGTGTTTTTAGTAACAATCATTCGTCTGGTAGATTTGCTCCATGTATCGGTGGATTATTTAGTGACTGTTATTTAGGGGTATTACACTGTCAAATGGAGGTGAGCGATTTTGAAAAAGCAAATTTGTCAGGGCTGATTTTCATTGTGCAGTGACTGCTGAGGAGATGGACGGGAGCTATGTGGGATATGCAGAAAATTAGTGACAGGATCTGGTGCAGGGTCGAGAGGAATTAGTGTGGGGGGGGGGGCATTTTTTGGGGAGTGAGGGGGGGGGGCCATTGGCTGTACTTGCCTAGGGCACCAAAATGCCTTGTCCCGGCCCTGCTGCAAAGTGACTTGTTTTTCAAGATCTGTAACATAAAATGCAATCCTTGTAGTGAGACAACCCCTTTAAGTTGAATTTGTATGCAAGTCGGAACTCCGGCACAAAAGGGTTTGTTTTAGTTTTGGATAATGCAGGGAAGGGTTTTTACATTTGTTTTGCTGTCTGTTCCCCCGTTAAAGAGATTTCACCTCATGTGCTGCTGTGGCATGCGGGATCTTGTCATTCCACAGCTACTATCTGCTGTGGAACATGGAACTACAAGTGCCAGTACGCCTCAAAAGTCTCCGTTTGTAACTAGGGGACAGATGTAAGTCAGAACGGTGTGAGTCAGGGACTGCCTGTATTTGTGCTCCTTTGCGATGGCTGCAGGTTCATAAAGTGTAAGCTGAACAGGATAGACAAGATCCAGATTATGAAAAGGCTGCATAGTTTTAGGCAGGTTTGGCAAAAACGCTGCAAATTAAGAATGTCTTCTTAAAAACAAAGTGTTAAGGGGGTTTCCCACCATAGACTTTGATGGTATATCAATAGAATATTTCAGGAACGGACCCTCAAAAGTGTCGGCTCAGAGTGGAGAATCGACTGAACAGCCGAACACACCGCTCCCCTGTACTCAGAACTCCCATAGAACAGAATGAAGGGTCGTGCGCAAGCTCAACCCATTCTCTACTCTGACCCGACATTTTCGGAGGCCTGTTTCTGACGTACGAACGAAGAGACATCTGGACAACCTAATCAGGAACTTAGGTTATAACATAAATACAAAGTCATATGAGGGAAACACCGCCTTTTTAATAGTTTATATAGTTTGTGGATTAATTATTGGGTATCACGTGAAGATGGCTTCAGAGAGAGTGGAATTGAAGAGGAGTTGGATGGTCGTGGAGATGGGATCAGACAGTGGTGAAGCGAAGAGATCAGAGAAGTGGTATTGAAGGGAGAGCAAAGCCCAGTTAGAACTTGAGATGGGCAGTGCCTGGCAGAGGAGGAGCGAGTGGTTGCGAGTAGTCAGAGTGCTGTGGGCAGGAAGGATGTTGCAGTAGTCTAGGCGGGAGATGACAAGAGCACGGACTAGAAGTTTTGTAGTATCGAACTTAAGGAATGAGCGGATATGAGAAATATTTTTCAAGTGGAGGCAACAGGAAGGGCTTGGATGTGCGGTTTGAAGGATTCATTTAATCAATGAATAAAATGCAAAGTGATTGAACAGAAAGGAATCAAAATGAAATCAGTATTTGGTGTGACCGCCCTTTGCCTATTCTTCATGGTACTTGCTCACAGTTAGGAAGGAACTCGGCAGGGAGGTTGTTCCAAACATCTTGGAGAAGTCCATTTATTCTGTGGATGGAGCTACTCAGATCCTTCTGTCTCTTCATGTAATCTCAGACAGACCTGATGATGTTGCGATCACGGTTCTGTGGGGGTCAAATTATTACTTCCAGGTCTCCAAAGTAAAAGGGCGAAGTCACCAAATGCTGATATCATTTAGGTTTCTATTTTCTTTATTGACTTTGCATTTGGTAACTTGATTAAAATAAATTATTAACACTCCGATCATGAAAGCATTCTTACGTTGCAGCTTTTTTCTAAACCTGCCTATCACTATGTATAAAATGAATGTTTGCTTTGTTAGAGACATCCCTCACGGCATAGAAGTGATGATATCGTTCTGCAGGAATATTGGCCCATGTGGACCGGACAGATTTGTACAGTTGCTGGGAATTAGATGGAGGTTGTGAGATGTTGTGCCCAGCCCCATACTACCCCACACTAGAGACGCTCTACAGCATGTGTCAAACTTTAGGCCCACCATGTCTCTGTTGACCAGTCTAGATTGTCATAGTATATTATATTTTCTCAGCCAGTCACTTTAACTGATATGCACAGATACTAGTATATCCACCATAAGGACATAACTTTATAATATAAAGCTGAAGTCTGCAATGGAAATAACACACTACATGGCAGCTATTCAGAAAAATGGCCGCCACGTAATACAAGAGCAGCTCAAGTCTGCCAAGATATGAGCTGATACTACGGATTGGCTCTCCATTCTGGCTCCGAGGAGGTCACAAGTGGAAGGTGTCCCTCAATGACTTCTATACTCATTACAATGAAGATCACGAGGTCATGCAGTGATGGGACAGAGCGGTATACATGGTCAGGCACTAAGTCATATAGTCCTCAGTCCTACCTTCCTCTCAATGCTGTCCTCTCCATCCGTGGAGCTGATGCTGTCTCCTAACCTTGCTCTGGAAGGTTTATGTCGTTTGCTCTTGACTATGAGATGTGCTCGAGTCTTCAGGACTTTGGAATCCAACCTCTCTGTTTCTGGGATAGCTTCATTAAAACCTGCAACACAAGAAGTGGCAAAATAAAAGTAGAACATCCTTCTATTTACCTATCTATCCCATATCTATCCATCTATCTCATATCTCTCTATCTATCCCATATCTATCTATCTATCTATCTATCCATATCTATCTATCTACTATCTATCTATCTATCTCATATCTATCTATCTCCTATCTCTCTATCTATCTCCTATCTATTTATCTATCCATCTCCTATCTCCTATCTATCTATCTCCTATCTCTCTATCTATCTATCTATCTATCTATCTATCTATCTATCTATCTATCTATCCAATATCTATCTATCCCATATCTATCTATCTATCTATCTATCTATCTATCTATCTCATATCTATCTATCTATCTCATATCTATCTATCTATCTCATATCTATCTATCTCATATCTATCTATCTATCCCATATCTATCTATCTATCTATCTATCCATCCCATATCTATTTATCTTTCTCACATCAATCTATCTTTTAATCTATTTATTCATCTATTCGATATCTAACTTTTTTTCTATCTAATAATTTTCTATTTAACTATATATCTCTCGTATCTATCTAGTATCTATCTGTAATCTATTTATCTCATATATTTATGTATCATCTATTTAATATCTTTTATCTAATCTCTGTATTTCAATGGATTTGAATTAGAATATCACTGAAAAGATAATTGATATCAATAATTTAAGTCAAATAGAGAAACCCATATATTGTATGGATTCATTACAGTATGAATTACAAGTTTAATAGAATATATTTGTGAGCTCTATAACAAAAAAAGATAGTCCTGGAGAACCCCTTTAATTTTCAAGATGATATCCAAATTTTTGGAGATGCACTAGTATATATATATTTATATATATATTATATATATATATATATATTTATATATTATATATTATATATATATATATTATTATATATCTTTTATCTATCTTAACCTATATAATATCTTTCTATTTATCTATCCATCTGTCTGTAATTGATATTTTCAATGCTAATAACTAAAGTAATATGTTCAATATCCTCACTGACATCAGAGGCAGAATAAAATATTCAACCGCAAGATTAATCCTTTTCCTTCTATTACTAAATGCTCCGGTTGTACATAACCCTATGTTATTTGTTATGTAAAGCAATGGCTGACACACTAAAGCACAAGGGGCCTCATAGCAACCAATCAAAGCGCAGCTTTAATTTTCCAGAGCACTATAGGAAATGAAAGCTGAACTCTGATTGGTTGCTATGAGCTCTGATTGGTTGCTATGAGCTCTGATTGGTTGCTATGAGCTCTGATTGGTTGCTATGAGCTCTGATTGGTTCCTATGAGCTCTGATTGGTTCCTATGAGTTCTGATTGGTTCCTATGAGTTCTGATTGGTTCCTATGAGTTCTGATTGGTTGCCGTGAGTTCTGATTGGTTGCCGTGAGCTTTGATTGCATGCTATGAGCTCTGATTGGTTACTATGAGTTTTAATTGGTTGCTATGAGCTCTGATTGGTTAATATGAGCTCTGATTGGTTACTATGAATTTTAATTGGTTGCTATGAGCTCTGATTGGTTGCTAAGGGCTCTGATTGGTTACTATGAGCTCTGATTGGTTGCTATGGGCTCTGATTGGTTTCTATGAGCTCTGGTTGGTTGCTATGGGCTCTGGTTGGTTCCTATGAGTTCTGATTGGTTCCTATGAGTTCTGATTGGTTGCCGTGAGCTTTGATTGCATGCTATGAGCTCTGATTGGTTACTATGAGTTTTAATTGGTTGCTATGAGCTCTGATTGGTTAATATGAGCTCTGATTGGTTACTATGAATTTTAATTGGTTGCTATGGGCTCTGATTGGTTGCTATGGGCTCTGATTGGTTACTATGAGCTCTGATTGGTTGCTATGGGCTCTGATTGGTTTCTATGGGCTCTGATTGGTTGCTATGGGCTCTGATTGGTCGCTATGAGTTCTGATTGGTCGCTATGAGCTCTGATTAATCGCTATGGGCTCTGATTGGTTGCTATGGGGTCTGATTGGTTGCTATGAGCTCTGATTGGTTGCTATGGACTCTGGTTGCTATGAGCTCTCATAGGTTGCTAAGGGCAACAAGGACAGTCTTACTGCTAGACAGTTTTCATACATAAGGCCCAGTGTCTTTGGGTATATTTACATAGTGCGGTCAAAATATGGTTTATTGCTATAATGTAATCGGATGGGATTGTTAGGATTAATATGTCTTATTGATGTGATATGGAGATTCCAATGTTAGGTTTCCTTCCACGGTACGGCTTTGTTCACACAGCGTATTTGTGGGCTGTATTTCGTGGTGTAATTGTGCGCACACAGTACATGCCGAAATACGCCTGCTATACAGCATGTGAACATACCCGAAGTCTCCATATAAGTATAATAGTTAGGCTATTGTAGCTATGAATTGCCTTTTAATATGTGAATGTTAAGACCACAAATTTCTGCTCATCTATTTCTGCTCCTATGTTCAGCTGATCTTTTGACTTTTGCATTTTGTCATAGTTGACACCTCCCCCTCCCCCCAGGGTGCTGACCGAAGTCCGTAGAAACAGTGCAGTCTTAAAAAGAGTGAAGAAGAATGCATACTATGTTTAATGATCCACAGCTAGCCATGTAGCTTTGTGCATTATAAAACCCTGGCATGTGGCACATCCAGGTAGCTTAAAAGGTTGTCTCACTACATTGATTCATCTTACCTCAGTCCTGGTGTTTTGGTTTCATTTTTGAATTCAGGGGCGTGTTTACTAGCCTGTCGTAATGTGCTACTGAGGACACCAGGTCTGCGGCTATAGAGACCAGCACTGTCAGCCTATCAGGAGAGATCCAACAGGTCTGTAGCTATAGCAACCAGCACTGTCAGCCTATCAGGAGAGATCCAACAGGTCTGTAGCTATAGCGACCAGAGCTGGCAGCCTATCAGGAGAAATAAAACAGGTCTGTAGCTATAGCAACCAGCATTGGCAGCCTATCAGGAGAGATCAAACAGGTCTGTAGCTACAGTGACCAGCGCTGGCAGCCTATAATGAGAGATTGAACAGGTCTGTAGCTATAGTAACCAGTGCTGGCAGCCTATCAAGAGAGATGAAACAGGTCTGTAGCTATAGTGACCTGAGGAGCTGATGCAGCCCATACAAGAGGGGATATCTAGGAATAAGTAGGACACTGTTAATGGACACATATTGCAAAGTGACTTTTTTTTGCAAGATCTTTAACATAAAAAGCAGCAATCCTTGTAGCGAGACAACCCCTTTAAGCAGGGAACCTATGGGTGCCCAGCACCCCATTGCTCGTCACTGCATAATGTTCAGCCGAGCTCCCCATATTACTGGGCAACAACGATTGATCTGTAACTGCAGCTAAGTGATATTTTTATTTCATTTTATGTATTAAGCCTTTCATTTTTATATATATTCTGCTCTGTTTGTAATGAATCTTTGTCGGTCATTAAATCATCCTTAACTCACTCAATGGGATTGTTCCGACCACCTCTCTATTAGATAGAGAGGTTCCCGAACCCGTTCTTAACCTAGGTGCAGGTCCCAGAGGTAGGACCCGCACCGATCACATATAAATGGCATATCCAATCGCCATGCCATCAATGTGTATGGTGGGAACACCCCTTAAAATATTAAGGCAGCATTAATGCCAGCAAAAGTGACATTCAGAGGCCATGACACAGATGTGAACAGAGCTCTAATCATAGTGACCTGATTGGTGGGGTCCGCTGGTCAACAATCGCTAAAATGAAGCAGCAGAAGTCATCTGTTCAGCTCCTTGCTGTCAGGACTGCACTACTGGCCCTTTAAGGATTTTGTTGCAGCCTCAGCCAGGGTGTGGATTGGTGCTTAATGGGTTAAGCACTTGAGCCAATCCCTGGCTGGAGCGAGGGTTTTGAACCTCTTCCTGTCTACCAGTCTCTGCTGGTGATTGCTTTTGGTGTCCTAGCTGTCTGTTTTGCTCTGCTGTGTTGTTTTGCTGGTTCTCGGATTTTGGCTTGTCCTTCTGGTTACTCTCCCGCTCGGTCCTTTGGTACCTTGCATTCTCCTGGTTTGAAGTTGGCTGTACGACTATTCTTTATTTGTTATCTGTGGCGTCTGTTCCTTGTTTGTATTCTGTTTGTTTGGCACACATTTTACTAGCTACAGCTCAGGAAGAGGTTTGAGTGTGGGGCCGCCCTTTTTGGGGCGGTTTCCCTACTTAGGCAGAGTAAGCCAGGGCGAGACTCGGCGTGCCTTACACTTGCCCCTTCATTTCTGTAAGAATTTCCTTGGAAAGTGTATGGTATATGGATTCATGATGTACCAATATTTCTATAGCATGTCTTCTGGGCTCACATAGATTTTGTAATGCCCATTTTGATGTATAAATTGGATATTTTGCTCTTTTTCACATCAAAATACGCGTGAAAAAGCATCTAAGGTGTTCTGTATTCTTGAATGGGAATCAATCTATGCAAAATATCATGAATGTGCTGCACTTGCAGCCATTTGCTGTTATCGCAGTAATAAACCATTAATTGAACTGACTGTGTTAATTTACCCCTTTGATTGGACCGTGACTATCTGCAACATGAGCATGAATATTAATTGTGAACTGCTTATCATACAATTCCTTATAGGAGTAGTCTCATTTCAGGCATATATGACATTGACATGAATGCCTTAAATATCTGATAGCCGTGACCCCACCTCTGGGACCTGCAGCAATCACGAGATTAGGAGTCTCCTCATCCCTGTCCTCACCAGTACCACAGCTGCAGAGAACGAAGAGGTGGATGCGCATGCGCGACTCTCTGTTCATTTAAATTGGAGTTCCAAATACAGCCAAGTACATGTGCTTGGAGGACGTGGGTTGGAGGAACCCCGTTCTTTTCATAGGTGTGGCTCCCAGACGCGAGATCCTCACCTATCAGACATTTAGGTGATATCCTGTTGAAATACTATAAATATCTGAGATGTGAATACCCCTTTAAGTCTGAAATTACACACTTAGGGCCTTATGTATGAAAACAGTCTAGCAGTAAAACTGTCCATAGTGACCAATCACAACTCATCGCAACCAATCAGAGCCCATAGCCACCAATCAGAGCCCATAGCGACCAATCATAGCCCATAGCAACCAATTAGAACACATAGCAACCAGAGCCCATTGCAAACAATCAGAACTCGGCTTTCATGCTTCCAGAGCACTATATGAATTGAAAGCTGAGCGCTGATTGGTTGCTATGAGCTCTGATTGGTTGCTATGGACTCTGGTTGCTATGAGCTCTGATTGGTCGCTATGGGCTCTGATTGGTTACTATGGGCTCTGATTCATTGCTATGAGCTCTGATCGGTATGAGCAACAAAGACAGTCTTACTGCTAGACAGTTTTCATACATAAGGCCCTAAGCTTTTGATGCAGAAATAGGGCCTCAGCGTATCTAAGGTTGGAATGTCCTATTAAAAGTCTAAACTATAAAGCAACTACCTAGATTTTTTTTCATTATATTGTATTCATTTTGATGTAGTTTTTTTCATTAGCTAAATTTAACATTTGGCTGGTCTAGAGGAGCCCAGGTGACATTTACACATAAGGCTTCCTATAAAACTATTTAGTACCCTGAAAAAAATTGTCTAGGGGACAAAGGGAGAAATCTAGGAATTCACATGCACCATATTTGTAACTTGGCGCCAACATACCAGTTAGCAATAGACATAGAGGAGTGTATAATATGAAAGTATAAATGAAGTATGCTCCAAGCTTTGTATGGCTGCCCGTCTGTTCATACATCTATGGAACCGGCAATATACGGCAAAGAATTGGCGAAGGCGAATTCATAGATGTCGCCCAAAGTTCTGCGGGATAGCTGTTCCACCTGAATACACTGACACTAAGGCCATGTTCACACGGCTTAAAACTGAACGGATTTCAGTCCGTAATTACGCGCCCGGAGTGCGCAAATTAAGGGGTGAAAACGTCCCAGTCATTACGGTAATCCACAGTCCTCATAGAGAACTATGGATTACGTCTCCTCTCCCTGCTCGGCGAATCCGCCGCGGGGGGAGATAATGGACATTCAATTTCTAGCGGCGTATACGCGCCGCTGGTAATACAAGTCTATGGGCCGGCGAGGTGCCGCCCCCTGCTCCCGGCCACACGGCGTAATTGCGGGGCGTAAATACGCCCTGCAAATACACCGTGTGAACCTAGCCTAAGGGCCACATGTATGAAAACTATTAGGTCTAAAACTCACTTTTTTGCCCATAGTCTACTTAGATTTGGATTTTACGCGTTTAATATCCCTGGTGGTCTAGTGTAGTTTAATGGTAAATGATTGCATTTTTGGTGGTCTCTGGTTGTTTAGAAATTAGTAAATGTCATTCGTAGTAAAGTGATTACTGCTAATATGGTAACATCTCTGGTGGTTAAAAAGATAAAGGCATTAAAGGTATCTTCTCTGATGATCTCTATGACATCTCTGTGTCCTAAAGAAGATATCTCAATCAGTTTCCTTACCATACCGTTTTACAGAGCCACTGCCAGCTTCAGAGTCACACTTCCTGTTTAAGCTGTGGGTGGGTCTACAGCAGTGATTGGTATATCAGCTTTGATATTCCTAGCTGAACCTGTAAGGGCTTGTTCACACGACGTTTTTGGATCCGTTTTGGATGAGTTTTACGGATCCGTTTTTAACCTGTGAAAACTGGACGCAAACTGCATCCAAAAAGCGGATCCAGAAAACGCAACAGCTGATCCTTTTTTGGATGCGTATTGGATGCATTTTGCATGCGTTTTAGGGATCCGTTTTTTGGATCCGTTTTTTCAATGCTTTATTTAAATCAACCTATCAAACTGCAAATTAAATATAATATAACCTATCAATGACCAAGAAAAACCCTTTTTTTTACCTAGTGTCAATCAACTGTACATACACCGATGATTTTAGAACCCACCCCCCCTATTTTTTTTTTAAATCAACCATAGTTTCAGACCCACCCCATGTAAATTAATTAATAACAATCATTTATAAACTAAATCATTTATAAACTAAATATTTATAAACTAAATATATATTTAGTAAACATATATATTTATATACATTTATATACTATAATATACATTTATAATATTATATACATTTATATTATATTATATATAAATACTATACAAAAGTATATTTATATATGTATAAATATACTATTATATACATTTATATATATAATTATATACATTTATATAAATATATATTTATATACATTTATAAACTAAATACAACCCAAACATAATATAAAAATTTTATATTTAATTTAAATCCAATGCGTTTTACGGATGCGTTTTTGGCATCGAAAGCGGATCCAAAACGCACCCAAATGTATGCTGCGCTTTTGGATCCGCTTTCGGGATGCCAAAAGCGCACTCCATTGTTTCCTATGGGGATTTCTCTTGTGTAAAACGCAAGAAGAATTGACATGTCAATTCTTAAAACGGATCCGAAAAGCGGATCGCGAAAAGCGCATCGGCGATCACTCGTGGGAACAGCGATGCGCTTTTGCCATTGAAAGCAATGTTAATCACATTGACAATTGTTAGATCCATTTTGCGGATCCGTAAAATGGATCACAAAAACGTCATGTGAACAAGCCCTTACAGTGAGATGACTGAAAGTTTATAAATTATAGTGCACAAGGCTACACGGCTCTAAAGGGTGAAAGCATGTCAGTAAGTAATGTAAACAAGCTCCCACTGCTGCAGCCTTTAAGAGCAGAGAGAAGTGGTCGGTAACTAGGGAAGCTTGTGTGCAAAAGCAGGAGATGAGATCTGCTGCTAACTCTGAAGAGAAGCAAAAATCAGAACAGCATTGTATTTGGTAATAGTCTTTATTTACCCATGCTACATGTTGAAATCTAATAAATGAGAGAATACCCCTCTAACTTCATCACTCTGCATTCGGTACCTGTGTCAAGTCAGATATTGGCTGGCCAACAGTTCATGCAGCTTTATTTATATTCCAGATTCCAACACAAGTGGGCAGTCTCCTGAAATAAATTTCCACCCCATACCTATTTTATATTTCGAGTGTGGACGGTAACCTCTTTCTTTACCTCTTTGCTTTTTCACTTGTTTTAGTTACTTGTCAGGTAAGGATTTCCAGTCAGTTTTGACATGGATTCGGATTTTCAAAACCACCTGTAAGACCATCTCCATAGACCTTAATAGAAAATCTGCGTTGTAGTCCAAACGACACGGATTTTCAGAGGTCGGATTTCAAAAACCTTGGAACATATTCATTCTTCCGTTGGATTTTACTCGGAAAACGGTGGAAAATTTACCATTGAAGTCAATCGGATGGTATGAAAAACAACCAGAATTTTTTGGGCCGTTTATTTTTGGCGCAGATCCAACCAACCACTTAGTAGTGCTTTAAGACTACGTATTTCGTCCCGTACTGCACTAAATACGAGGAGAGATACGTCCCAGTCATTACGGTAATCCACAGTTCTCATAGAGAACTATGGATTACGTCTCCTCTCCCTGCTCGCACAATACGCTGAGCGGGGAAAGAAGTGACATGTCAATTATTCATGGCGTATACGGGCTCCCTACACACGGCGTAATTGCGGGCGAAATACGTCCCGCAATTACTGCCGTGTGAACTTAGCCTAAGATGTAAAAACTAATTCAAAAGCTGAAAACCGTGGCAAAAAACCGAAAAAATTCTCGAGTTTCTGTGTAAAATGCTGTTCAAATACTCGTCAGACACTGAGGTTCTAGGATTCAGAATCTGATGAGTATTTTGTCCTTTGTCATGTGGACCCTAATTGTAAAGCGCTTAGAAATATATACAGGCAGTGTCCGGGTTACGGAAGGGATAGGGACTGTAGGTTTGTTCTTAAAGGGGTTGTCTCACTACAAGGATTGCTGCTTTGCTGCAAAGTCACTTTGCAATATGTGTCCATTAGCAGTGTCCAACCTATAATCCCCTCTTGTATGGGCTGCATCAGCTCCTCAGGTCACTATAGCTACAGACTTGTTCAATCTCTCCTGACAGGCTGTCAGCACTGGTTGCTATAGCTACAGACCCGGCTTCTACTGCAGCCTAGTAGAAGCCAGTAAACACGCCCCTGGATTCAAAATGAAACCAAGAAAACAGGACTGAGGTAAGATCAATCAATCAATTCAACTCAGTTGAATTTGTATGTAAGTCAAAACAGGTATATTTTTTAAATGTAACTCCAGCACAAAAGTTTTTTTTTTTTTTTTTAGTGTTGGATAGTGCAGGGAAGGGTTTTACATTTGTTTTGTTGCCTGTTAAGAAGATTTCACCTCATTTTCACCTCATGTGCTGCTGTAACATGCTGGTACTCTCTGCGGTGGAACATGGAACTACAAGTGCCAGCATTCGCCATAAGTCTCATTCCTCCCATTCTTCACAGTATGTCGATAGATACCACTGCCGATGGCAAAACGCTGTGTGAATGGCCTGTATTATGTGGTTCCTTAAATGAAGACTATTATCAAATACACTGCTGTGTTGATTTTGCTTTGGTTAGGAGGTAAAGAAGATTTTATCTCCTCTTAGAACACCCAAGTTTCTCTGGTTACCGACCATCTCTCCCTGCTCTCTCTTACCTCTCATTGCTCCAAGCTGATGTCAGTCAGTCTGTCCATGGTGATGATCTCTCTACAGAGTCTCACCTCAAGCAACTGAGTTTGTTTACTTAACTAAATGAAAGGCTTTCATTCTTTAGAGCTCTGTAGCCTTGTCTACTACACTTTATAAATCTCCTGCCGTCATTGTCAGTGTAACTGGAGTAGTCAGGAACAGCAGAGCTAATTTGTCAATTACTGCTATAGATCCGCCCACAGTCTGAACAGGAAGTTTGAATCTAAAGCTGGCTGTGGCTCTGTGAAACTGCATGGGGAGAAAATCCTCTTTAATGGGGTTATCCATTTAAAAAAAGGATATTTCATTGGCGCCATGGAGGTCCAGAAAAAAACCGCTAATACTTACCTAGCTGCCCCCCGCTGCTGTCGCTCTCCTCTCCTCTCGACTTCCGGGTTCTGCCCTCCACACACTGGAGAGGCTTGCACTCCATTGTAAGTGAATGGAGCCTTTCTTATGTGTTGCAACAAGAAACCGGAACTCCAGGGGAGCGGATCATCAGGATCTTGGGGGACAGGTAGGTAAGCAGTTTTTTTTTTCTTTTTTGGACCACCCTGGGCCCAATGGAATATAATTTTTTTTAATGGCTGACAGCTTAAAACCCAGCTACCTCCACAGCCGGGATGTTATACGACCTCTGGCTCATGTCTCTCCAGGAACATGTTACAAAAGTGACTATTGTAAGAGTATAATTTAATAGATAAACTCACCAAACACATCATCGTGGTCGACACTTTTGGCTGCGCCTTCTGAAACTGCGTACAGAGTTAGTAGTTAATGGGGTTAGCAAAGACAACATTGTTAAAATGACAGGGAGTGAATTTTAGGATTTTCTATAGCTGCTCACAGACAACATTATAGTAAGAGTAAGGAATACAACTAAATTGCTTAAATGACTCAACATTAAAAGAACACTCCGGGTAAAATGGACACAACCGATCACATTTATTATGGTTATTGAGGCAGAAATTTTGGTGCAATTTGCGCCACAATAGTACCAAACCTGCGTGACACCACAGTTATTACGTGTTATAGACAGTTTTTAGACACTTTTGCGCCTTGTCCGCAGAAAGGGGCGTGGTCTTGGTAAAAGAGGAGTGGCTTAGCGTGCAACAGGTGCGCCAAAGCATGTGCCAAATTGTTGTTGCAATTAGTGGCGTAAAGAAAGCCAATAAATAGGAGGTGTAAAGTTAGACTAGACAGCCTAAACATGCGCCATTTATCCACACTATTAGGGTATGTTCGCACGGGGTAATTTCGGTGCACATTTCGCTGCATATTTGCGCCCTAATACGGGCGAGATGCGCGCTGAAATTACGGTAATCCATAGTTCTCATAGAGAACTATGGATTACGCCTCCTCTCTTCGCTCGTACAATACGATCGTATTGTACACGTGGGGAGATAAGTGACATGTCAATTACTTGTGGCGAATACGAGCCGGGAGTAATGAATGTCAATGGGGCCGGAGTCCCCCCCCCCCCCGCACCGCGGGAGTACGCGCGTTTTAGTGCGAGCTCCCGAAACACACGATGTACTGCGGCGCGTACTGTATGCGCCGCAGTACATCGTGTGAACATACTCTTATACGTGCGCCGCATTGTTAGGGCTTGTCCCCACAGCACCGGTTATTTGTCGGTTTTTCAGATGGTTTGCGGTTTTACAAACCGTCTGAAAACTTCCCCATAGAGTTCAATGGAAAATCCGTGCAGTGCCCGCTGCACGGATTTTCCGCCGGACGGTTATTACACCGCCGGCGGTCCAAAAAACTTACAACATGTTAATTCTTCCGCCCAGTTTTTGGGCAGAACATGAACATGTGGGTGCGAAGGGGGGCGGCTTGAATCCTCAAACCGCGGACAAAAGCCGCTCCCCTGTGTGCCAAAAATAGACAAAATACCGGTCGGGAAATCCGACCTCTATTTGTCTTTTGCCATGTAAATGCACCATAAGACTGTAGCCTAAGTTTACACTAAGGGCGACATGTCCAAAAAGTGACGTATCCATGCCAGTTTTAGGCGCATTGAATCAGTGTAAAGTGTGCCTGAAGGTCTGATACTTTCTAAAAATTGGCGTCAGGTATACCTTGCATAGAAAACTTAATGCGCCTAAGATGGCACATTGTATCAAAAAAGGGCGCATTGCATCAAAAAAGGGGGCATTGTATAAAAAAAAGGGCATTGAATAAAAAAAAGGGGGCATTGTATAAAAAAGGGCGCATTGCATCAAAAAAGGGCGCATTGTATCAAAAAAGGGCGCACTGCTCAACTCGCGGCACATAGCATATCATTGGTAGTATATGGTATGCGTCTATTGAAGCTCATTGCCCGAAGGGGCGCATAGCATATGTAAGGTGCCTCAATAGGCGCATTTTGCGACGGGGGAGCACGGTGCACCATATTTAGGCGCATTACAAAGTGTCGTGCCCGGCATATAATGCGCCTAGTTTTGGTGTACGACAGTTCATTTACAACAAGAATATGGCGTAAAAAGTGGTTTTGCCGCAAAATAGAACAAAAAACTGGCGTTGGCGTGTTGGGACATGTCGCCCTACGTGTTAGTATTGATAAATCTGCCCCATTGATTACGACAGTTGCACCAAAATACCGGCGGGCATGCCACATTTATTACGTATTTTAGAAAGTTCTTAGACACTCTAAAGGGATGTAGCTTTGTTGAAAAGAGGCATGTTTTAGAATGTGCCAAAATTTAAGCTCAACATTTAGTGAACTTAAAAGTCTTGTAAAGTTAGACAAAAGGGTCTAAACATGCGCTAGATTTATCACACCGCATGAGCCAATGTGATAACTGTGGCACGTTGTAAGGGTACGTCCACATAGCAAAGACAAGATACCGGTCGGATTCTCCCTGACCGGCATTTTGTCTTTTTTTGGCAAGTAGGGTGACGACTTTTGTCTGCGGTTTATGGATTCGAGCCGCCCCCCTTCAAATCCACATATTCATATTCTGCCTGAAAACGGGGCGGAAGAATGAACATGTTTTAAGTTTTTAGGAACCCTGACGGTGTAAAAAAACGTCCGGTGGAAAATCCATGCAGTGGGGACCGCTGAACGGATTTTCTATTTAAATCGATGTAAAAGGTTGACAGTCGGTTTTCAAATCTGAAAAACGCCTACACTGTGTTCCAAAATATTATGCAAATACAGAGGCGTAACTTCAAGCTCCTGGGCCACAGTGCAAAAAAGTGAAATGGGCCCCCCAGCTACCATGTGACCATTACAATGCTGGTGTCTCCTTATGTGGCAGGAGGACTTTTGGGCCCCCTCAGGCTGCAGGGCCCGGTAGTGGCTGCTACCTCTGCACCCCCTGTAGCTACGCCCCTGTGCAAATAATATTTTCTCTTATTTTCCAAAATTACCTATCTGAATTGCAGTCATTGTAATTTTACAGTCATCAACTATTAGAGGATAATTGAAAGGATTTTGAACAAATTGCCTATGATAACAGTATATTTTATAAAAAAAAACAAAAAACCTCAAAATCCACTCAAAATGCATGTTCTAAATTATTATGCACAGCAGAGTTTTCAACCTTTTCATTTTTATAACGAACAAAAAAATGGTCATTTGTGAAATTATAAGCATTAGCAGGTTATTACAAAATGAAATAAAACAGTTTCAAAGTCAAAACTTTATTCTAGGTGATGTTACATGTGCACATAGGACCCCTTGTTCGAAATGAGCTTCTAAACTCTCTCATCCATTGAATTTGTCAGGTTTTGGATGGTTTCTGCTTGTTTTGCATGAGGACAGAATACCCTCCCAGAAGCTGTTGCTTAGACGTGAACTGCCTCCCGCCATCATAGACACTCATTTTGATGATGCTCCAGAGGTTCTCAATGGGGTTGAGGTCAGGGGAGCACGGGGGCTACACCATAAGTTTGTCCCCTTTTATGCTCATAGCAGCCAGAGATGCAGATGTGTTATTTGCAGCATGAGACGGTGCATTATCATGCATGAAAATGATCTTGCTGCGGAATGCATGGCTCTTCTTGAACCATGGCAGGAAGTCCTGTTTGAGAAACTCCACATACATTATGGAGTTCATCTTTACACCTTCAGGGATTATAAAGGGGCCGACAATCTCTCTCCCAATGATTCCAGCCCAAAAAATTACTCCACCTCCTCCTTGTTGGCGCCGTAACCGTGTTTGCATGGGGTGTCCATCAACCAGCCATCCTCCACTCCATCCATCTGGACCATGGAGCGTTGCACTCATCGGTGAACAAAACAGTTTTGAACTCAGTCTTCATGTGTTGTTTGGCCTACTGGAGCCGTTTCTGCTTGTGTGCAGTGGATAGAGGAGGTCGACAGGATAGCTTACGCACAGCAGCAAACCTCTGAAGGTCCCTGCATCTTGTTGTTCGGGGGACGTTGGAGACATCAGCAGCTTCAAAAACTTGTCTGCTGCTATGACAAGGCATTTTTGCAGCTGCTCTTTTAACATGACGTAATTGCTGTTGGAAAGAGTCCTCAATTTTCCCTTATCAGCACGCACACGTGTGTGCTGGGAATCAGCTACATACTTCTTGATTGTGCTATGATCACGATGAAGTGTCTTGGCAATGTTGATTGTAGTCATGCCTTGACCTAAACACTCCACAATTTGTTGCTTCTCAGCAGCCGACACATCCTTTTTCTTTCCCATTTTGGCTGAAAATGTAGGCTGCTTAATAATGTGGGACAGCCTTCTTAAGTACAGGCAGTCCCCGGGTTACAAACGGGATAGGGACTGTAGGTTTGTTCTTAAGTTGAATTTGTATGCAAGTCGGAACAGGTAGATTTATTAAATTTAACTCCAGCAAAATGTTTTGTTTTGGATAGTGCAGGGAACAGTTTTTACATTTGTTTTGCTATTTGTGCCCCTGTTTAGAAGATTTCTCCTCAATTTCTGTATCTCATGTGCTGCTGTGGCATGCTGGCACTTGGTTATTATGAGGCATGACTCAGTGTGTGTTGTCAGTACGCCCAGCCACACCTCATAAGTCTCCGTTTGTAACTCGGGGACAGATGTAAGTCGAAACGATGTAAGTCGGGGACTGCCTGTAGTCTTGCCTTTAATTGGACACACCTGCCAAACTAATTAGCAGAGGTGTCTGCAAATGCTTTCAGTGATATAAAGAGCCCTGACACAGATCACAATCAATGAGTTTAACTGACAAACAAAAAAATTCTTACCTTATCACTCCTAAACACTTCTTGCATAATAATTTGGAACACAGTGTATAAGGGCTTGTACACATAGCGTTTTTGGATCCGAAAATCGCATCCAAAAACGCATTGGCGGTCGGACCCTAAACAGATCCCATCACCCAGCTGTGTGTTTGGATGTGTGTTGGATGCAGCAGGATCGCACCCTATAGTTTATTATAGGGCTCCTGCTGCGTCCTTCGGACCGAGAATTGACATGTCAATTCTTGGAACGGATCCGAAGACGCAGTGAGACACGCGTCGGCAATCACTCATGTGAACACCGGTGTGTGTCTATGCATGTCTATGGGGCCAGAGACTGCCGGCCCCCCCCCGCGCCATCGGTGTACGCGCACATTAGCGCGAGCTCTTGAAACACACGATATACTACGGCGCATACTGTATGCGCCGCAGTACATCGTGTGAACATACCCTACGATCGTATTGTATGAGTGGGAAGAGGAGGCGTAATCCATAGTTCTCTATGAGAGCTATGGATTACCGCAATTTTGGCGCGCATCTCGCCCGTAACAGTGCGCAAATACACGGCGAAATGCATGCCGAAATTACCCTGTGTGAACATAGCCTAACAACAGTGGTAATGTCCAATTTCATTGCAATCAATTTCATCTAAGTAAAGAATGAATTAATTTTGGATTTTGTCTTTGTCTATAGCCCCTATGCAGAGCTATGTGTTTCCATGGTTACAGACTACAAACAAATTTTGTGTAGTCTGGCCCTGCAGTTATACTTTCTTCCATCTGCTTCGTCTTCTTACTGACATCAGTAAGTAGAAGAGGTGTCAAACAGAAGGGAGGAACACGTGAGCACTGGATCAGACTTCACACAAAAGTTTGTATTAAGTCTGTCACCATGGAAATACATACACCTGCATAGAAGCTGTTCCACAAGATGATGGGATATTTTTAAAGAGAATGTACACTAACTGATAAAAAAAAAAACAACAAAACATACCAAGGTAGAAATTTTGGATTGATGAAGTTATTGGCAGCAGTTATTTCTAAGGGTGCTTTCACACAGCACAGTTTTAGTGCAGTTTTAACTGTGCTCCAATTAAACTGCCTTTATTACCAGCAAGCTGTTTACACTAATCTAAACTTTTTGGAAAGTGAGTATCAGTTAGGGTGCTTTCACATGGAGCATTTTTGGTGCTTTTTTGATGCATTTTTTACGCGTTTTTTTTGTGCAGAAAGGCACAGCAATTAATGCTGCACATTACTGCACAAAAAACACATAAAAAGCACCAAAAATGCACCGTGTGAAAGCACCCTTAGGGTATGTTCACACGGCGTAATTGCGGAGCGTACAGTATGCGGCGCAATACGCCGAGTGTTTTGGGAGTCGCGCTGATCAGCGTGTACTCCCGATGCACGGGGAGGGGGGGGGGGGGGGGGGGGGGGGGGGGGGTTTACCTTTGACATGCATTTCTTGCGACGTGCCGAGAATAATTGACATATCACTCATCTCCCCGTGCGTACAGTACGATCCTATTGTACGTGCAGGGGGACGAGGCGTAATCCATAGTTCTCTATGAGAGCTATTGATTACCGTAATTGTGGCGCGCATTTCGAAATGCGCCCCAAAATAAGCCTTTTCAACATAATCCGCAAACTTTAAACACCGTAATTGATTACTTACGTGAAACACCTTTTTGAACAATTTACACAACTGAAGGAAGCTTGCTGGTAATAAAGGCAGATTAATTGGAGCTCAGTTAAAACTGCACCAAAACTGCGCTGTGTGAAAGCGGCCTAAGACAATTATATAAATGATTACAGCTGTGGTCTGATTAGACACTGGGTTTTGCCACAATAGGATGTGTAAGTGCTTCCCCCGCTGCCCTGTAAAAAGGCTCTCAGAGGGTGCTTTTTGGTACATTACCTCTTGGCGAGACATCAGTGACTGCTAGACATGCCTCTATGACACACTTGAAGACATTTTACCCAGCTGATGCATCATTGCACTGACAGAAGCTACGATGGTCATTGTGATGAATGGCCATTTTGACCAAGCTGTTACTGGTGTTAGGAGTACGGGTTATTTGAAGAAATGCACATATAGCGAACGAGCTCCTGGTGGACCAGACAGGCCACCAGTAGAGAGGATTGTATAATCCATTAAAAAGAACCAGCAGCTCTCACGCCTTCTTTGTCCACCATCCAGACACAGGTGGCCCTTTATTACACACCCCTATCTATGCCTGGACCATTTCCAGGTGCTTAGAAGAAGGCAATTTAGTGTCATGGCGCCCAATACATGTCCTGCCATTGATATCCAGGCATTGTGGCCTTCATTTGCAGTGGTGTCATGAACAGGAATCCTGGACTGCTACAAACTGGAATCATATAATCTTTAGCAACAAATCTGGGTACTATTTGGGTTCTAAGTAGGGAGGGCTCATGGTGGGCTCTTCAACCCTGCCATTGTTCGTAGAGCAACAAACTGTCCCAACAGGTGGTTCAAAAGAGGTAACGTTCCTCATTACAGAGAGGCACCATGTGTTGAAATTTATAAATCATTGGCAGCTCCACTGAAATTTACATATATTCTAAAGGTCTCAAGGGAGATGAGCTAGGACTCTGAAGGGCCACTCACTAAGCCCTGCAATGTAAATGGGATGACAGTCAACTAGATATTCATCCGCAGACATTGGTTTCAGGGTGTTGCCTCATCAGGGTACAGTAGAGTACTGGTTAGCTAGGTGAAAGGCTCCAGGGGTAGCTCAAAAGGGGTAACAGTCCTTATTAGGAAGAGCCACCCTATAGGTGCATGGAGACTTATACACCATCAGATGCTCCACTGAAAATTAAATATATTCTAAAGGTCATGTGCCACTAAATTACATCATGATGTAAGCAGAGGCACGTGATGGCTGCAGTGATGACCTGCTTGTCTGGAAGAAGAAATCAGTAAACAAAAGACCGGAGTGACCCAGCGCCGAAGCGAAGGACGCGAGGAAGGCAAGAGTAGGTTTTTTTTTTACTTTATGGGACCCTATTATTAACTTTTGATGTTAACTCGACAACTCTCTAAAGTAGCTGTCACTTTTATATAGTTTTTATTTAGTATGTATATAATAGGAAATCTTACAATGTTCTAATATACATGTGTTAACCCTTTAACGGCTGGCCCCCCATCTTTTGACGTTGTTCGGTGCAGGTCGTTCGTCTGCAGCGATGCCTTTTGACGTCGCTGTAGACATCGGGGCTTGCGGCGCCGCAGCAGCATCGCCGTGGACAGGGCTGTACTTCACAGCCCTATTCTTAGCACAGCTCCTGCAAGCACGAGGGAGTCAGGAAAATCTCCGGTTGCCGGCACTTAACCCTTTGACTGCTGCAATCAGTGACTGCAGCGTAATCAAAAGGCTTTCCCCTGCTCTGTCGGGTAATCGGACTCCTGGTGACCTGACAGAGCCCGTTAACGGCTGCACAATCAGCCCTGGGGACCTAGAGTAGCCCCAGGGCCGTCTGTGTAAGGGTATGTACACATGGGATAATTTCGGCGCGCATTTTGCTGCGTATTTGGGCTCTAATCCGAAATTAGCATAATCCATAGTTCTCATAGAGTATTGTACTCGCGGGGAGATAAGTGACATGTCAATTACTTGCGGCGAACACGCGTCGCGAGTAATAAATGTAAATGGAATCGGCGGGCTGCCAGCGTGCTGTACTCGCCGCAGTACATCGTGTGAACAAACCCTTATGAGCCAGCGATCAGGGCAGACTGTGTGCTGTCCTGACTGCTGCCTGTGTCAGACTGACACAGATTATAATGTATTAGCAGATATGAATATGCTAATACATTACTAAGTGTAAATAAAAAAGAAAAGAAAAATAGTTATCCCTTCATTGGATTTAAAGAAAAAAAAGTAAAAGACATAAAAAGTGTAGAAAACATTAAAATAAATAATAAAATAAAAATTAATATTTAATAAAAAAGAATTGTGTATACATTACCCACACACACACAAAAACAACCTACACATATTAGGTATCCCCACGACTGTAATAACCTGTAGAATTAAACAAGTTAATAAGTGTGAATGGTGTAAAAAAAATTGTAAAAAATTGTAAAAAAAATTCTGCAATAATTCATAAGTGAACTTAAACTAATCCCCCAAAAAGTACAACTTGTCCCGCATAAAATGAGGCCTCATCCAACTGCGTCATTGAAAAAATAAAAAAGTTACAACTGTTGAAACGCAAGGAGGCAAAAACTAAAAAAATGTGCAGGCCATAAAGGACTTTTCAGGTGTTCGGCCTAAAGGGTTAAAAATTCTGCTCCTGTTCATCTTTATCCCTATTCAATGGTATAGCCCACATTCTTGTCCATAATAATGGCTGCAACTGTACAGAGTAAACAAAGCGTCAGTCATGGGACCTCCTGGCAATCAGTCAGCAGTAGGATCAAACGACATCAACCTGAATAGCAATAATGATGGAACAATGATTATTTATATGGTTATTCCAGCAACTACATCCCTGGGTGTAGCTCTTTGTAAAATTGCTGTCTCTCGAGGAGATGTCATGTTGTTAATAAAGTTTCACAACAGTATCTATGAGACGTTATCCTGTTGTAAATAAAGTTAACTGTAAAAAAAAAAACAAAGCAGAAAGATGAAAAGGAGGAGAATGTGCGGTGTCCTCTCCACAAACACTAAAGACAAGACAATACAGTGCTGGAGGTAGTAATACAGGAGAAGTTCTGCTCCTCCATACACTACTATTACCTGGATACTGGGGTCACATGACCTGTGTGGTGGTCACATGATAAGACGCTGCTGGAGGTAGTAATACATGGAGAAGTTCTGCTCCTCCATACCTACTTTACCTGGATACCAGGGTCACATGACCTGTGTGGTGGTCACATGATAAGACGCTGCTGGAGGTAGTAATACAGGAGAAGTTCTGCTCCTCCATACACTACTATTACCTGGATACTGGGGTCACATGACCTGTGTGGTGGTCACACGATAAGATGCTGCTGGAGGTAGTAATACTGGAGAAGTTCTGCTCCTCCATACACTACTTTTACCTGGATACCAGGGTCACATGACCTGGTGGTGGGCACACGATAAGATGCTGCTGGAGGTAGTAATACGGAGAGTTCTGCTCCTCCATACACTATTTTACCTGGGATACAGGGTCACATGACCTGTGTGGTGGCCACTGATCAAGATGCTGCTGGAGGTGTTAATACTAGACAAGTTCTGCTCCTCCACATACTTCTGTTACCTGGATACTGGGGGTCACATCATGACCCGTGTGGTGGTCACATGATAAGATGCTGCTGGAGGTAGTATATCGGAGAAGTTCTGCTCCTCCATACACTATTGTTACCTGGATACCAGGGTCACATTGACTGTGTGGTGGTCACATGATAAGATGCTGCTGGAGGTTTAATACTGGAGAAGTTCTGCTCCTCCATACACTACTGTTACCTGCATACCCGGGTCACATGACCGGTGTGGTGGCCACATGATAAGACGCTGCTGGAGGTTGAAATACAGGAGAAGTTCTGCTCCTCCATACACTACTATTACCTGGATACCAGGGTCACATGACCTGTGTGGTGGTCACATGATAAGACCTGCTGGAGGTAGTAATAACGGAGAAAGTTCTGCTCCTCCATACGCACTATTTACCTGGATACCAGGGTCACATGACCTGTGTGGTGGTCACATGATAAGATGCTGCTGGAGGTAGTAATACTGGAGAAGTTCTGCTCCTCCATATACTACTGTTACCTGGATACTGGGGTCACATGACTTGTGTGGTGGTCACATGATAAGACGCTGCTGGAGGTAGTAATACTGGTGAAGTTCTGCTCCTCCATACACTACTGTTACCCGGATACAAGGGTCACATGACTTGTGTGGTGGTCACATGACAAGACGCTGCTGGAGGTAGTAATACAGGAGAAGTTCTGCTCCTCCATACACTATTGTTACTGGGATACCAGGGTCACATGACCTGGGTGGTGGCCACATGATCAGATGCTGCTGGAGGTAGTAATACTGGAGAAGTTCTGCTCCTCCATACGCTACTTTTACCTGGATACCAGGGTCACATGACCTGTGTGGTGGTCACATGATAAGACACTGCTGGAGGTAGTAATACTGGAGAAGTTCTGCTCCTCCATACACTACTGTTACCTGTTACATGATCATTAATGATGGGACGCCGCCGAGATGTATGGCGAGTCTCTGGGAGGTCCCACTTTGTAAGTCACGATTTTTATTAATAACCTTATCACATGTTAATGTCTCCAGTTCTATTGGGTGATGCTTATGTTGGGTAACACCTTTGTTTGTATGTGATGCGCCATGATTGGCCACTGACATGGTGATGTGCACTTATTTTACATATATATATTGGCACTTTAGGTTTATATAACTTGCTTCAAAAAGGCTCACTGTTTGGGCCGAAACGTCGCTCGTTTTGTACTCTGTGATCTAAATAAAGGAGGAATTTTTTAAGCTGACGTCCTTCTCTACAAATTTTTGGATGACATGTTTTGGGCTCCCATGATAAGACACTGCTGGAGTTAGTAATACTGGAGAAGTTCTGCTACTTCCTACACTACTGTTACCTGGACACTAGAGGTGACATGACCGGTATGGTGGTCACATGACTGTTCTGTCCTTATAGTTAGTTCACAGGAGTCATTAATATGGACAGGAATGTGGGCTGTGCTCTTTTTGTTTCTAGCTAGAGGCTGAATGCACTTTAACAAAAGCAGAATTTTTAAAACGTGTATATTGGAAAATTGTATGATTTCCCATTGTATACAGAATAAATAAAAACAACACAAAGCTGACAATCCCTTTATTATCCCATTCGGTCAACAAAATGGCTGCTTCCATCATACGCAGTAAATTGTTTTCAGTGAAATGTGCTGAGTGACTGAATGACATTCTTTCTGATAAGTGTTTTAATTGCAATAAAAGATGAAATCGAAAAAAAAAATAAAAATAATCTTTTAAAAAATAATAGTAAAATGGTGGGAAATAAACATGATTTCAATGGCTAAGCCTCCATGAATGAAAATGAATTCACTCATTCGTCTCTCATCTGCGTTGTGGAATGGCAATGACTGCTTGATTCGAAATGGAATCAAAGAGCCTTGTAAACACTGATTTTTTTTTTTTCAGTATCTTTATTGCAAAAGTGAACGCCCCTCTGACTGACCACCTTAAGAAATGATTTAAAAATTTGGAAAAAATATTACAAAACAGGATTTCGGGTGTAACGGTCAAACATTTTTTTTTTTTTTTTTTTTTTACATTTGGCATGACATCACAGTTCTGATGCTAAACAGGAAATGCAACATTTTTATTATTTCTTTCTTTTTACCACTTTCCATGGAAAGATGAAAATCAAGGAGACCTAAGTGTCATTGTGATGCAACGTTTCGTTTTCTCAAAATCATTTTTTGGTCATTAAAGAGGTTTTGCCACAAAGTTATTTCATACCTGCTTTATCCAACTTCAGCTCTCAGTGTTCTCAAAAGGGAGCATGTGTGATTTGTTTCAACTGCATATCATGTGACCCAGCAGGCTTGACATCACCATGCCCTTCCCCACAGTGTGATCAATTTAGTCTGTTTATGTGAAGAGCCGTGAGTAGTTACAAAGTAGCTGAGTGGTTAGAGCTTCTGCCTTCCAGCCTAAGGGTCCTAGGTTCAAAGTCCACAAACCTGATTGAGGTTTTTTATTTGTTTTATTTATTTGCACTGTTTGACTAATTATTAAAGGGGTTGTCTCACTATAAGGAATGCTTTTTATGTTAAAGATCTTGCAAAAACAAGTAACTTTGCAATATGTGTCCATTAACAGTGTCCTACCTATTCCTAGATATCTCCTCTTGTATGGGCTGCATCAGCTCCTCAGGTCGCTATAGTAAGACTGTTATCTCATGATGGTGCCAGCATGTTGTATAGCTACGACTGTTTGATTCCTCCTGGTAGGCTGCCAGCACTGGTTGCTATAGCAACAGACCTGGCTTCTACTGCAGCCTAGTGGTAGCCAGTAAATACGCCCCTGAATTCAAAGTGAAACCAAGAAAACAGGACTGAGGTAAGATGAAACAATGTAGTGAGACAACCCCTTTAAGGAGTACAGAGGATGGGAGTAGAATGACAGCACCTGGGGATGACTGCTTGCTCAGCAGTGAGTGTGTGTGATTACTAAGGAGTACAGAGGACAGAAGTAGAATGACAGCACCTGGGAATGACCGCTCGCTCAGCAGTGAGTGTGTGATTACTAAGGAGTACAGAGTGACTGAGTACATGTCAGCACCTGGGGTTGACACTCGTCTAGCAGTGTGCAGTATGTGTGATTACTAAGGAGTACAGAGCTTAGGAGTAGATGGCATCACCTAGGGAGTTAAACAAATGCTCAGCAGTGAGTATGTGTGATTACTAAGCAGGAAATAGACTGACAGTAGCTGCCTGAGAGGAGAGGTGATGTCTGAGCATGTGTGGCCAAGACTAGTGGTATCCTCTAGAGACGAGCTGTACACTATGCATCACTAAGAGAGCAGTTAAAACAAAAATGGTGCAGAATTTTTAATAATGATGAATGGTGAAATGTTTTTTATTTAATTTGCAAACTTCCCACAACAATTTTACTTCATGGCAAAACCCCTTTAAAAGAAGTTCCCACCATACACACTGATAGCATATTGATAGGATATGCCAACAGTGTGTGATAGGTGCAACATCCAACTCTGTGACCCGCACCTATTTTGAAAACGGGCCCTGACACCTCTTTATTCACCAAGGAAGTTCTGAGTAAAGTCAAGTGGTGAGGTTTCGGAGCTTGTTCTTGAAATAGGTGCGGGTCCCAACTTTGGGACCCGCACTTATCACACACTGACGGCATTTCCTATCGATATGCCATGAATTAGTATGGTGAAATAACCCTTTTATTTCTCACTTCCAAGCAGTAATGTAAATGTTCTTGTTCTTAAGGGGGACTTCCCATTTTATAAAGTGACTATCACTAAGATAAACCATCACTTTATGACCAGTTAGGCTCTGAAATCTAACCCCCTCATCCCATGATCTACGATTAAAGGCCTGGGAGTAATACTATACAGAAAAAAACAAAAAGGGGATGGTGGTTTCCTTTACATTACAAGATCGGTGGGAGTAACAGAGTTTAGATACCCATTGATCATAAACGTTTGATATTAGGGTATGTACAGCACGCCCCGCAATCACGCCGGGTGTTCGGGAGCTCGCGTGAATAAATGACATGTCAATTATCTCCCCGCTCGTACAATATGATCGTATTGTACAAGCAGGGAGAGGAGGCCTGATCCATAGTTCTCTATGAGGACTGTGGATTATCGTAATGATTGGGGCGCATTTCGCTCGTATTAGAGCGCAATACACTCTCAATATGTGGTGAAATGCGTCCTAAAATAAGCCTTGTGAACATAGCCTTAGAGATAAGCTATCACCTTATAAAATGGGAATACCCCTTTAAAAAAAAAGCACAAGAGGTTGAAATTGATAGACCTTCTCTCATTTGTATATGTCTATGGACATCTCTTTCTCAATTGAGCCCTTATGGGGAGGAAAGAAATCAAATTTTAACTTGTTCTTTGAACTTTAGGGCTCCCCAAAGACATTTATTGTTTTAAACAAGGGGTGGGTCCACGCTATGTCGAGAAAAAGGGTTCCATTCCCCCTTGCCTTTTCCCCTTTGGTGCTGCAAGAAGAGAAGTGGGCGGCATTGAAATAAATGGAGAGAGCTGCAAAGGCACGGTCAACTCTCTATTCAGAAAGCCATGGAACAGGAGAGGTTGGGGGGAGGGTAATAGGGCCCTTATTTTTAAGAAACTTATGGGTCCCCAGATGGAACCCTAGATATCTTGCAATAAATGTCTGAGACGGGAATACCCCTTTAAAATAGTTTTTAGTATTCCTTTGTCATACAAAGCCTATGAATACCCATTTGTTGTGGAGTTATATGCTACCGATTTGTGTAATTCATATGTTATAGTTAAAGTAGTTAAAGGAGTTGTCTCCCCACAGAGTTTCATAGGATGCATGAATGAAATACTCTGTCACTTCCGGGTTCGACTGACCTTTACAAAAGCCCCTGCTTGTACAGCTCCATGCTGTGCGTGTTTTCGTTGTAATTAGTCAGATTGTTCTCAAACTCTAACGGGACTTCTTATCGACCCCCCAAAAACAAAAGCCTAATTCATTCTGTTATTTTAATAAATCAAGCTTTTTTCGCTGAGCAGCACAGGAAATGCTGTACCGTGTGATGACCTCACTCAGTTATCTCATTGAAAAAAAGCAGGGGGGGAATTTTTTACAGGTTTTTTTCTGAGGGAACGAAATAGCCCGGAGGGCACAAATTTACTTGTATCTCCTTAGGGGAAAAAAAGAGGAACAAAGCAAAATTATTTGGAAAAAGTCTTTATTTTGTGGTTCCCCACAATTTGAAAATATTCTTTGTACGAGACAACCCCTTTAAAATCCTATGTTAGCTGGTGTCAGTTTCGCGTGCATGAGTTGAGGGACCTGAGGGGGGGGACCCTTTGCGCTATTTGCTTTCAGATCATGCTGAGATTTCCTGCTTTGATGAGACAGAAAGAGCTGCGTCATTCAGTGTCTGGACACAGAGTTGAAAGTTTGGCAGCAATTAAATTACTGGCAAGGTAAAGCTGGATTAGTTTAGATGGGGCCCAAGAGCACAATATATGCAGGGGGATTGTTTTTATTTCCTCAATAAATAGTTAAAGGCGTTGTCTCACTACAATTATTGCTGCTTTTTATGTTAAAGATCTTGAAAAACAAGTCACTTTGTAATATGTGTCCATTAACAGTGTCCTACCTATTTCTAGTTATCTCCTCTTGTATGGGCTGCATCAGCTCCTCAGGTTACTATAGCTACAGACCTGTTTCCTCTCTCCTAGGCTGCCAGGGCTGGTCTCTATAGCTACAGACCTGGTATCCTCAGCATCTCATCACTGCAGGCCAGTAAACACTGAATTAAAAAAAAAATAAACAGAGAAAACAGGACTGAGGTAAGATGAATCAATGTAGTGAGACAACCCCTTTAAGGGAAATGTCTGGGTCTTGTAATGACAAAGTCAGCTATTTGTCATAGGTGTTGGGAGGGGGACCGTATGTACTTCAAAGGTTATTGTCTCTGAAGAACCTATCCCTGTAAGATTACTACACACGCTACTGTATATGAGTACAGCCCGTGGATCTCCACCTTTTGCAACACCATAATTCCCCACATGTACTGACAAAATAACCGGCCAAGGAAGCCTAAGGCAACTACTTAACACTTCATGATGAGTGTGAATTAGGAGGCATGTCAACAGTACCTACCCTTGTAGCTTTAAAGGAGTTGTCTACCTCATAAGTAAATTAAAGCAGTGGCCTCCGGGCCCTACAATAACATAAAAACCTTACACTCACCTTCCTCCGGTCCACCATTCCAGCGCCACGTCTCCCTGGTCTTCTGTTGACATGCTATCACTTGCGAAAGGGGATGTCATGGCTGCCACCACTGATTAACATCACCATTCAGAAGAACAGTACGAAGAGGCACATGTCTACTTCAGCCTATCAGCGGCTATGGTGGAACAGACCACATGTCAACAGAGGGCTAGAGAGACACAGCGCTGGAACCGTGGACCAGAGGAAAGGGAGTACAAGATTTTTGGCTTGGGGCCCAGGACTTTCATTTTCTTATAAGGTGGACAACCCATTTAAGCTAGTCAACATCCAAGAAGCCTGTCCTACAAAAATGGGATGAACTGTAGAAGAATGTTTTTGTTAAATTTTGAGTTTGCTAAAAGGCCCAGCAGAGTTCATGGAGATCTTAAAGTGGGCACTGGATTCAACACCATCGTAAGGCTGAGCTTCAAGATGTCCATGACGTTTAGAGGACAATTGTGTGCCATTGCTGCTGGGCTTTATTCCTATTGGGGTCTATTTGCAAACACCTACGAGCGATAGATTTGTTCAGTCATATCTATCTGCTAACAATTACTGGTAAATTACTGTCAAAAAAAGACATGCACTTGTTTTGTATCGTTAGAAATTAGGCATTAATAATTATCTCCATTTATAGGTAGAATTTAGCCCAGTTAAAGTGTTTGGTCAATTTATATGGCAAGAGAGCAGGGTGGTGTGGGTCAATATATGGTCAAATTATTAGCCTTGGAAAACATATCTTCCTTAGTTGGCTAAATTCTGTCATCAGTGCTGTTTCCTGCTGTTCCTATAATGTATTATATGACATAAGAGCAGTCCAAACTTTTGCTTTTTGGTTAGGAAGCAAATACATTTTTCCCTTCCATGGCTTGACTAGGATAGGACACATCAATGGTTACATCAATGTGCGGTTCACAGCAAAAGAACACAACAAAAGACAAAACAGCAAAAATAAGGGTCATGGTCTCTCAATCCAATGGTTGACAATCAAGGAGCCTAATATAGCAATTGGTCCCACTGACTATCTTGTGGACCCAAGTGGTACAGAGCAGGCCCAATTCTCCTTTCACCTACGTCTTTGCCATTGGACACAGCCGCTGAATACTTCTCAACATGACCAGACTCAAAGGGGAAATCCAACCAAAACTGATCTTCTTCCATTCCATTGGTGGAGACAAGGACCTCTGCAGGTTTCAAAATTATAGAACACAACTCCTCCTTTGGCACAGCCCAGAGATTTGTGTCACTATATCACACTAAACCAAATTCAGATCAAAGGTAACCTGCTTAGGTTGGGGGCCCTGCAGAGCACTGAAGTCCTATTATTTTGGAACTTAGTGGAGGTTCCAGCTGAAGGAACTTGAGATCTTTTATCATGCCTCTTTTGTAGGTCAGAAGACCTATATTAGATGGATTTTCTTATTAGACCAAGAAAACAAAAGATCTCCAATGGACTTCCCAGCAGGAAACAGGGGGTAATGTGTTATGTAAGAATTTTTCATTGTGAAGAGCTTGGGTCAAAAACTCTAGATATCTGTTCTAAAATGTATGGTCCCTATTACCCTTACTACCAAAGAAGATTTCCCTTCATTGGTTGAACAGCTGCGGTCTACCATGAAACACTCTTCGTTATATTTGTGGGGTCACTGCATGGGTCTATTGTGCAGTATGGACATGCTCTGTTCTACCTTAAGGTCAAGCATAGATAGTTATAAGCACAGATTGGTGGCCCCCAGGTAGTGATAGTCATCTATGGAGAGCAAACGTTTGATGTGCTAAGGCACACCTGATACCTACAGCTGTATACGTTTTTTTGTAGGGTCTGAGCAATTTTGACTTCAACCTCATGTCTATGATGACTAAGTGACTTTCCAATTACTTAGATTATTATGTGTCTCCTCTTGTTCACCATGAGAACAGCCGGCGTGCTACACCATTAACACAGTGAAGTACTTAAACAACAAGGTGCACCACATTAATCATGTAGAACGCCATGGCTACTTGTTTGGACTGTGGAAGTGGAGTCAGTTTTATTGGTCAGTTTCTGGGTGCCCTTTCTCCATAAAAATAACATAAGCATTGAGCTGACTTGGTTAAAAGGGTGCTCCTACCGTGGACTTCAATGGCATATTGATAGGTCCCACCTTTGGGACCTGCACCTGTTTTGGGAAGGGGTCACCGTAAGTTTCAACTCAGAATTTACAGCTGGTCATGCTTGAACACTCCATTATGCTCTATGGGAGTTCCCAGTACTGGTGAGAGGTGTGTACTATACTCAGAACTTACAAAGAACAATATAGAGAGTCATGTGCAAGTGGGACCAGCTCTCCATTCTGAGCCGACAATTTAGGGCGTGTTCCCAAAGATGGAACCTGCACCTATCACACATTGCCGGCATCTCCTATCAAAGTCTGTGGCGGGAACACTCCTTTAATGGGATAACATGAACAGCTTAAAGGGAATGTGTTATCAAAAATAACTTATTGTTTAACTCACATTTTTATGTTCAACACATTTTTTAAGAAGTTTTGGTTATATATTTTTAATTTTCCATATCACTTTCAATATTTTTTAATAATTCTTAATATGAGTTTCACTTTGCACTAAGCTAAATAGTCTCACACTCCTTCTGTACAAGGTTCTCAGTTGTTTGCTCATTATTGCACAAAGAGGTCAAACTGAAAGGAACACCAGTGTGAATAGATAAAACAGGATCCACCAGTCATAAGAGGAGATAGTCAAAGTTCACCCTTTCACTTCCCTGCACACTGATTTCTTCCCAGGTCACAGAGCATGACTAGAAAACTCTCCTATAGAAGCCAGTGGGACTGAGTCACTCTTAAGTCTCCTATGTGCATGAAGCTGCTGTAAAGCATCTCTCTGACTGCTGTTAAAGCAGTGCAAACAAGCCCTAGTGGCCAAAGTGAAAACTTCAAGACTTAAAGAGAACCTGTCACATAGTTTTTTCCCCCCTGGCTGAGGACAGAACAAGCTAGTGTCAGACTTGCTGTTTCCAGCGCTGTGTCCCTTATTCTGTAAGATGCTTTAGTTTTCGAGTATTTAATGCTCAAATCTGCAGTTTTCAGCCAGAAGAGTCATTCGAAGAGTCCTTCAGAGTGTCAGTTTTTTTCAAACCTGGCCAATCGGAGACTAGCCCCGCCCACCTCAACTAACAAACCTATTACTTTGAATAGGTAGAAACATGTGAATAACTGTCAGTGGGCGGAGCTAGCCTTGGTGGGTGGAGCTAACACCTACTCATGAATAAGATTTGAGGGGTAAATGCTCTAAAACTGCTGCTTCTTACAGAATAAGGGACACAGCGCTGGGAACAGCAGGTCTGACACTAGCTTGTGCTGTCCTCAGCAAGGGGGGCATAACCTATGGGACAAGTTCCCTTTAAGAATTATTAAAAAATATTGAAAGTGATATGAAAAATAAAAAAAAACAACCAAAAATTCCTAAAAAATATTTTTAACATAAAAACTGGACTTAAACAATGACAAATTTTTTGTTGACACATTCCCTTTAAAGGGCTAAACTCAGATCCTTAAAAGGATAAGTTACACAGCACAGAGTGTTGGATCTACAGTGAAAAATTGCCTGGTATTAATTTAAAGGGGTTTTCCAGTCTAAGAAACTTAAGTGCAAATGGGAAAAATTAGAAAAAAAATTGTTACTCTTATCTCCTTGTCCCGTGCTGCTACTGCTGCTCCAAAGTGCCCCAAGATCTGCTCCTCTGCATTTGCAGCGTCTTGTGCCGACACACAGAAGATGCTCACGCTCCACTGTAAGTAAGCATCTACTGTGTGCTGGGACAAGAATCCAAAAATGCAGAGGAGTAGATCCCAGTGCACTCCAAAGAGGCAGCAGTGAGGCATGGGGAGGCAAGTATAACTTTTTTTAAAAATTCACAGCTTGGGCAATCCCTTTGAAAGAAGGTGGGCACTTACTTTGAAGGAACATTAAACTATCAGCGTCTTATTATAAATGTTATACAGATGTGTCTAGTCTTACCTCTTCACAAATTTAGTTAAAGAAGTTGTCTCATTACAAGCTTTTAAGCCTACCTCAGTGTGCCTGGCAGTTGAATTCAGGGGCGTGCTTCTTGTCTGCCTCTTCTCCTCCCTCTTCCCCCTCCCCTCAGCACACAGGCAGCTCTCCTCTGTAACTTCTATACAGCAGGGGAGAGGGGCGAGGGGGTTTGCTGCCAGAGTTAACCCTGTGTGTGTCTGCCTAGGTCTGCTGCAGGCTGCTAAATCACCTGTATTAGGGCTGGTCTATGAGTGTGGAGAGGTCTGTGAAGCTGTGATTGCTAATAGCAGAGCAGAACGAATGCATGTGTTCCTATACCCCCTGCTGTAGCATACATATCTCCACATCTCCAGCAACAACAACCCTATCAGAACAGACACAGGGCAGCTGAGAAGTGTTACTATACTCAGGATGTGTCACTAGTACAGCAGAGCATGAAGCGTTCACATGCCCCCCTGATCTGTTCTATTAGTATAGTCACAGCTCCACAGACACATCATGATTATAGTAACACACAGGGTCACTGCTGTCACATCTATTGATCAGCTTCACCTCTGCTCTCCTCAATCTGTGTAGAGAACAGGAGGAAGCAGGCACACATGGGGTTAATCCAGGCAGCACAGACACAGAAGCCAGAGCCCTCCCCCTCCCTCCACTACAGAAGCATTCTGTGCGGGAGGGGCTCTCTGCTCTGACCTGTATTCTGAAAGGTGATGAGTCATCAGACCTGACAGCCAGTGAGATAAAGATCAACAGGTTGGCTGCTATAGAGATTTGAGAAGCTGATGTACTACTACTAACAGGGATAGCTCAAAATCAGTAGGACATTTGTAATGAACATATATTGCAAAGCTGCTTGTTTTTTAAAGATCTTTTAATTAAAACCCAATCATTGTAGCGAGACAACCCCTTTAAGGACTCCAATTTTCAACAATATAAATTCACTGCATTATCACAACATGTCTTCAAAACCTTCAAAAGGCAGCAATTCACATCCTAAGCACTGGGTGGCCCCACATAGTATAAACAACTCCCGACAGAGTGCCACAAAATCCTTTCCGATTCAAGAGGAAAGGTAAGAAAGGACTTATCTGTAAATTGGTGTTGGGAGACGTTACCTTACACTGAGGAGGGGGGTGTAATAATGCACAAAAGCTGAAATTTTTATTTTTTATATTCCATTTAAATCTCTTGTTAGGGATGGTTACGCTTATGACTTATTTAATACTGTTTTTCTTTTCCGTAAAGAGATGTAGCCACCATAGTTTTTGATGATAACTAGGGACCGGGCCACTGAAAATCATTATGCACAAACTTCTGCTACATTTCGGGGTCTTGAGAAAGGGGGTGGACCCCGAAACAAAGTTTTTGCTGGGCCAAAGGAGCTACAGAGCAGGAGATCGATATAGAGAACAGAATGGACTAATCGTTCATAAACGTGAGACATTTGGACACTGCTGGTTCATTTTACAAGTTTTTTCTATGTTCTTTGTACAGTTTTGTACTATTGCAGAAATGATGTCATAAAATATGGAGAGAATTGTTCAAAAAATGAAAAATACATTTATAAAAAAAGAAACATAAGGGAGTGATAGAGTGTATATCTATATTAAGACTTGTTACAAAAGAGGAATAGAAGGTGTTCCCACTACATTCTTTAACCTGCTGTAACATATTTATTCAAGGTCTAAAGTATAAGAAGCTTAGAATAGAGAACAGGTCGCCCTTGACCATTCTGTTCTATGGGAGTTCCCAGTACAGGGGAGTGCTGTGTTCTCCATTCTGTTCTATGGGAGTTCCCGGTACAGGGAGCACTGTGTTCGCCATTCCGTTCTATGGGAGTTCTCAGTACAGGGGAGCGCTGTGTTCTCTCCATTCTGTTCTATGGGAGTTCCCGGTACAGAGGAGCGCTGTGTTCTCCATTCTGTTCTATGGGAGTTCTCAGTACAGGGGAGCGCTGTGTTCTCCATTCAGTTCTATGGGAGTTCCCGGAACAGGAGAGTGCTGTGCTCTCCATTCTGTTCTATGGGAGTTCCCAGCACAGGGGAGCACCATGTTCTCGCTATTCTTTTCTAAGGGAGTTTCTGGTACAGAAAAGGAGCGCTGTGTTCTCCATTCTGTTCTATGGGAGTTTCCCAGTACAGGGGAGGCTGTGTTCTTCCATCTCAGTTCTATGGAGTTCCTGGACAGGAGAGCGCTGTGTTCTCATTTGTTCTATGGGAGTTCTCAGTACAGGGGAGTATTGTGTTCTCCATTCTGTTCTATGGGAGTTCCCAGTACAGGGGAGCGCTGTGTTCTCCATTCTGGTCTATGGGAGTTCCCAGTACAGGGGAGCGCTGTGTTCTCCATTCTGGTCTATGGGAGTTCCCAGTACAGGGGAGCGCTGTGTTCTCCATTCTGGTCTATGGGAGTTCCCAGTACAGGGGAGCACTGTGTTCTCCATTCTGGTCTATGGGAGTTCCCAGTACAGGGGAGCACATGTTGTTCTCCAATTCTGTTCTAATGGAGTTCCCAGTACAGGGGAGCGCTGTGTTCTCCATTCTGTTCTATGGGAGTTCCCGGTACAGGGGAGCAGAATGTTCGGTTCTACTCGGAAATCCTATAGACCAAAATGAAGAGTTGTGCGCAAGTTGTGCTCTCCATTCTCAGCTGTAACTTTCGGGGTCTTGTTCCCGAGATAGGTGTGGGTCTCAGTTAAATTGCATATTCCTTTGAAAGGCCATCAAAGTCTATGGTGGGAACACTCCTTTAAACACTCCACGCCTGCCAAATTATTTAGCGACCCTATGTGCATCATGTATTGCTTTGATCAATTCTGACTCCAGGTTTTAGATTTTTGAAGTGTCAAAATAAATCACGCTCAAGTGGTCCAACCCTGAATCGATGGATATTTTTCGGTTTATTTGATGTACAATCGAAGACAAAACACAAAACATGTCTGTATATATATGTATATATGTATATATTACCCTTCTCCCTTTTTTGTTCCGTTGTTAGTTTGATTTATTTGTTAGTTTTTGTAATAAATGTTTAGACGACTCGATCCGGACAGAGAAAACATCTACAGAGATGGCGACTGTATAACCATACAAAGAAGCATCCAGCAATGACATTGGTACGTTGTAACACTGCATTCTGAATTTGGAGAAATGTTACGAGCATTTGGCTCTTGCACGGCGCTCGTTACATGCATTATGCATATTGCCAGGAGGGTCGTTAAGTTTTTGTTTAGTTGTTTTTTTTTTTTTAGTTTCTCAACTCAAGATTTTCAATGTTTCAACAAACCTTCCTTCAAGCCGTCCAAGCTCGGCTCTTGCTTTTCGCCCAAATCCTCAGCCGAAACCCCGCTCGAGTCGTCGCCGAGACATGTCCTACTCTCAAAAATGTTGTTGTTATTGTTCACTTGGCTGCCATTTTGCTTGAGAAGCCGAAACACCTCCGCTTCCAGGTCCCTGATCTACAACGACAGGAGGGGAAAGGAATGAAACGCGTCAAGACATCCTATAAAAATAACCTGCCCTAACGAAGAAAGGGAAGATCTCTCCTTAGGGAGAGCGCCTATATAGGCGTGTGGAACCAAATTGCCTTTTTGACCCCACAAGCATCTGCAACAAAAGGCATTATGGGAAAGGAGCTGGAAGCTCTACCCGCCCTCTATTGGATTAACCAATCCTAAATTTTGCTCTTGACCCACTGGGTTTTTGGGAAAAGCAAAAAGGGGATTTTTTACCAAGCCAGCATCCCCCCATCTGTATACACCCTTTTCGGGGTGTTCCCCCTCGTCGTACAGACAGAGCGATGCTGACTTGGCTGATGGGGCAATAGTACTCAGAAAGGGGGGATCCTCTTTGGGGAGAGGCCATATAGGCGGGGGGAAAAAATAAAATTTGCCTTTTTGCACTCCACAAGCACTGCATATCACAAGGCATTATGGGAAAGGACTAGAACTCTACGCCCTCTATTGGATTAACCCAAATCCTCAAGCTTTCGACCCCACTGGGTTTTTGGGAAATAAAAAAGGGATTTTTAGCCAAAGCCACATCCCCACTTAACAGCCTTTTTGGGGGTGCCCTGCCCCAGTGATACAGACAAGCGAGCGGCTTGGCTGAGTGGGACGCAATGAGGGGCTCAAAAAGGGAAGACTCTCCTTAGGGAAACGCCTATGTAGGTGTGTGGAGATTCGAAAGTGCCTTTTTGCACTTCACGAAGCATCTGCATATCACAAGGCATTATTGGAAAGGAGCTGAGAAGCTCTAGCGCCCTATGTTGGATGTAAAAAATCCTCAATTTGCTTTTGACCCACTCAGCCAAGTCAGCATCGCTCTGCTCTGTACTGATGAGGGGCAAAACCCCGAAACGGCTGTATACAGATGGGTGATGCTGGCTTGGTTAAATATCCCTTCTTGCTTTTCAAAGACCAGGGGTCAAAAAAAAATTTGGGGATTTGTTACATCCAACAGAGGGCGCTGAGCGTCTCAGCCCCTTTTCCCATAACCCCTTGTGATATCAGATGCTTCGGGAGAGCAAAAAGGCAATTTCGAATCCCACACGCCTTAAAGGCCTCTCCCAACGAAACCTCCCTTTCGATACTATTGCCTACCATCAGCCAAGTCAGCATCGCTCTGCACTGACGAGGGAAAACCCCCCCGAAAGGGCGTAACAATGGGGATGCGGGCTTGGGGAAAAATTTCCCCTTTCTTGTTTCCAAAGACCCAGTGGGTCAAAGAAAATTTGAGGTTTTTACACAACAGAGGGCGCTAGAGCTTATCAGCTCCTTTCCCATAATGTACTGCTCTAACGAACAAACCTGCTGGGGCATCTGCACTGTTACTCACACGTGACTGCAAGTTTTGAACTTCTGCAAGATGAACTTTTTCCATGTCTTCGATTTTCTTCTTCTCGACTTCTTGACGCTTCATGAAGTCAATTTCCCTGGAAGATGGGAAAAAACACGGAATGGATTTACTGAAGCCAACACAAGTAAAAATGTTTATACTCTATTCACATTTAAAGGAAACCCTCGGTTTTTATGCTACCTTCTCGGGAAAACAGGGAAAGAAGAGGAGAACTGACTCGTGATATTAGGGTTTAAAGATAGAGGGAGAGGGGCGAGCTCGGATATATGGGTTATATGATAGAGGGAGAGGACTGAGCTCTTGAAATAAGGGTTAATGTAAGGAGAGAACTGAGCCTGTATATATAGGGTTTTATACGATGGAGAACTAGCCTGTGAAAATTAGGGTTTTTAAAAGAGGAGAGGACAAGCTTGTGATATATAGGGTTTATATTAGGAGAGAAGCAGACTCATGTAAAAAGGGGTTTTATATAGAGGGGAAAGGGGCAACTCTTTATATAAGGGTTTTAAGATAGAGGGAGAAGCTGGCTCTGTGAATATAGGGTTATATGATGAGGAGAAAGCTGAGCTCTGGAAATATGGGGTTTATATAGAGGGGAAAACGATTCTGGATAAAAGGGTTTAAGAAAGGGAGAGGGGCGAGCTTGTAAAATAGGGTTATAGATAAGAGAAAACTGAGCTTGTGATAAATTTGGGGTTTTATGATGAAAGAGAACTGAGCTCTGTATAATAGGTTTATTGATAGAGGGAGAGGAGCGAGCCTGTGATATAAGGGGTTTTATGATAGAGGGGGAAGGCTGAGCTCTTTAATTAGGGGTTTTATGCATGAGAGAAGCGACTCTGTGATATAGGGTTATATGATAGAGAAGGGGCTGAGCTCTGGGAAAATAGGGTTATATGATAGATGAGAGGGGCGGGGGCCATGTGATATATAAATTTTTAGATAGAGGAAGGGAAACTGAGCTCTGTGATAAAAAGGGTTTTATATAGAGGGAAGGAGCTGAGCCTGTGTTTTAAAAGGGTTATATGATAGAGGAGAAAAGCGAGCCGGGAAAATTTAGGGGGGGGGGTTAATGTAGAGGGGAGAAGTGGCTCTGGTAATAGGGTTATATGTGAGGAAGAAGCTGAGTCGTGTTTATAATTTATATGTAGGGGAGGGCTTGGGCTCTTGATAATGGGAATCATATAGAAAAGAGAAGCTGAGCTCGGTGATATTGGGGTTTACAGAAAAGGGGAGAAAGCTGAGCCCCTTGATATACGGGTTTTATAGAAGATGAGAGAAGCGGCCCCTGGAATATAGGGTTTATGATAGAAAGAGAAAGGGACCTGGATAAAGGGTTAAATATATGGGGGGAAAGGGGAGCGAGCTCTGGAAATTTTGGGGGTTTTATGATAGGGGGGAGAGGAGCTGAGCTCTGGATATAAGGGTTATATGAAGGGGAAGAAGCTAGCTCTGGAAAAAGGTTATATTATAGATAAGAAGCTGAGCTCTGTGATATATAGGGTTATATACAGAGGGGGAGAAAGAGCTCTGAAAATGGGGTTATATGATGAGGAAGAACTGAGCCTGTATAAAGGGTTATATATAGAGGAGAAAGCTAAAACCTGTGATAAATAGGTTTATATAAGGAGAGAAGTGACTCTGTGATTATACAGTTATAATAGAGGAAGAAGCTGACTTTTGGTAATATTTTTAAATAAGAGGAAGGGCAAAAGCTCTTAATATAGGATTACATATGAGAAGAAAGCTGAGCTGGGTGAAAATAGGGTTATAGAAGGGGAAGAAGCTGAGCTCTGTAATATGGGGTTAATGATAAAAGGGAGGAGTGAGCTCTTAATTATGGGTTTTTATGAAGAGGAGAGAAGTAGTCTAATATGGTTTTTTAAAAAATTGGGGGAGGAGCTCAGCTCTGAAAATATATGGGTTATATAAGGGAGAGAATCGAGCTCTGATATATGGGTTTTGAAAAGGGGGGGAGGGGCTGGTCTGTGATATATGGGGTTAAAAGACAAGGAAAAAAACGAGCTCTGATAAAAAGGGTTATATAGAGGAGAGAAGCTGAGCTCTGTGATATATAGGGTTATTGAAGAGGGAAAGAGGGCTGGTTCTGTGATATTGGGGTTTTTTGTAGAGGGAGGACTGAGTCGTGAAAATAGGGTTATAGATAGAGGAGGGGAGCTGAGCTCTGTGAATTGGGGTTTATGATAAGGGAAGTGAGCTCTGGTTTAAGGGTTATATGATGAGGAGGGGAGCTGACTCTGTGAAAAGGGGTTATATATAGGGGAAGAAGCTGAGCTCTGTGTAAAAGGGGTTATAGAAAGAGGAGAGAAGCGACCCGGGGTTATTGTTTATATTATAGAGGGAAGGAGTGAGCTCTGTGTTATGGGGTTTATTGACAGAGGGGAGGAGCTGGCTCTGTGTTAATGGGGTTTTTTAAAAGAGGAAGGGGAGCGGGGCTTGGAAAAAAGGGGTTATAGATGGGAGAGAAGTGGGCTGTGTGTATATGGGATTGACAGAGGGAGGAGCTGAGCTCTGTGATTATGGGTTTTTTAATGGGGGAGAGGGCTAGCTCTGTGTTATAGGGTTATATGATCGGGGAAAGAACTGACTTTCCCCCATATGAGCCCCTTTTCATTTAAACCTGGAAGCCAGGGGATAAGAAGGCCTCCAGGTTTACTATGTTTAAGCCAGGGTGTAATAGAAAGGCATTAATTTGACAATATTCTGCATAACTTTGATAGTATACGGCACTAGTGATTTCTTGTCTGGGTCCGCTAGGGAAGAAAAACTTAAATTGTAAAGAAAGGGAAAAAAACCTAAAAAAAAAAATAATAATAAATAAAGAAACCTTCTCTCATTTATCATGTAAAAAATGAACACTAAAAAATAATTAAACATAATTGCCATTGTCACGTCCATAAAAGTCAGATTAAAAAATATCCTCAGTACATTTTTGTTATAAAAAAGGGGGGGAAAAATTAATAAAAAAAGTTACAGCTCTTTGAAGGAGAAGGAAAAACTTAAAAGAAAAAAATATGTTTTACTATTCGGTATTTACATGTCCTGTGCAGACCTATCCGCCCTTATTCTAGGAAACCAAAAAACCCCGGCTGATCCGCCGCCCAAACCCTTTTTATTATCAAACACTTGCCCCGGTTTAAGCAGCTTCTGAACAATCAGAAATGAAAATGACTGAGCTCCGGTTTTGTAATTAGGATTGCACATTTTCGGAATCCCCCAGGACCTTCTCTGGGAAAAGGGGTGCGGTATCTTACTTTTTTTGGAATCCTTGATTTTGTTTTTTTGGGCCCTTTTGTTTTCTTCCCAGGGCCTGGTATGTCTGATCTCTTCAGGTGTCGTTGACTGTGGCAAATCTGAGCTCAACCAATAACTTTCCAGCTTCATCATCCTATCCTTGTTCTCCTCGATGTTTTGCTGCAGGGTCTTCTCCACTCCCCCTCCCTTCTCATTCTCTGGTTTGAGTAAAAAAAACCAAAAATCCTATAAAATATTATTCCCCGGATCCCCAAAAGGGTCTTTTCTCTTCTCTTTATAACCTCTTCTATCCTCTGTTCCCTCTACCCGGTTTTCCCCCCTGTAAGCATCCCCGATATTTAAATACGGGGGGGTTTAGGGAGGTCACTTTTTGTAAGACTACCCCGAAAGTAAACTAGTAAACGTACGTTGTCCCCGCGTCGGGCGCGCGATGGCCCGGGGCCCCACTGGGCGTTAGTTTTAAAGCACCCTGGGGGGCCCTATGCTGAACCGAGTACAGCGCACAGTGTTCGACGCTGCGGTGGCCCGGGCCTTCCGCATTCTTCCCTATTTGCGACTCCCCCGGGGCGTTATAATGAAGGGTACCACTGCGGGGAGAGAGCGAGCGCTCCGTGCTCCGCAGTGGACTCCGGGCGGCCGCAGACTGGCGGCCGTCCAGAGTTTCCGGCACAGGCAGCGTGCGCGGCCTGATGATGTCACCCGCCTGTGCCGGCAAGAAGACAGAGCAGAGCGGAGAGCACGGGAGACGGAGCAGTGGGGATCCAGGTAAGTGATTGTTTGTTTTTTTATTTTGATATTATTGCCTACAGCCTGCCTATACCTGCCTACGCCGGCCCATACTGCCACAGTGCCTATTCCTGCCCTTTAAAACCGGTAAGCCGCCCTATACCTGCCTACCTGCCCATAAATCTACGCCGCCCTATACCGTCTACAGTGGGCCCCCTACCTGCCTACAGCCGGCCCATCCCTCCTACAGCTCCTTTCCCGCCCCATCTTTTCCTACAGCCCCCCCTATACCCGCCTACAGTGCTATACCGCCCACACCGGCCCATATGCCTACCTGCCCCCTTACCTGCCCCCCAGCTGCCTTACCTGCCCTTACCGCCTACAGCCGGCCCTATAACCGCCTACACCGGCCCATACCTGCCTACACGCCCATACCGCCTAAGCCGGCCCATCCCGCTACGCCTGCCTATACCGCCTATGGGGCCCTATACCTGCCTATGGGGGCCCTTTTTGCCCATAATCGCTTTGGGGGAATATATGCCCATTACCTGCGTATGGGGCCATTACCTGCCAATAAAAAACATACCCCAAAATAAAATGGGCTTTTGGGAGTAAAAAGAAAGTAAGACGCTGTCTTTCTTTCGGGGAAACCGTACTATCATCATCTATTATCTATCTTTACATCTATCTCTCTACTACTATTTATTTCCATATCTTTCTACATCTATCTACCTCTACTACTTCTATCTCCCTATCTATGCCATACCTTTTTTTGTTATATCTATCTAATATCTTTATTTATAAAAACTATTTTATATAATACCCTATCATTCATACTATCGTCTCGCATGTAAATATCATTTTCCTATTGATTATCTATAAAATTTTCTCATATCTATCTATTATCCTTATCTCATATCTATCATCTATCCTATCTATCTATCTCATATCTAGCTAATTTTTCATATTATCTATCTCATATCTTCAATCAATCTATCCATCCCCTATCTATCAAACAATCTTCCACCCTATTATCTTCTATCTATCATCTACCCATCTCATTCTATTTATATATCTATCTACTACCCTATTATCTACTCAATTATCTTTTTATCTACCATCCCATATTTCTATTTTTAAACTATCATCTATCTATCCCATCCTTCTATTATTATCCCATATCTATTCTCTTTATTTTCTAACTTTTGTATCATCCACCTTACATCAATAATCATTATGTGGTAGGGGGCCCAAAGGCCCCCTAATGGTTTTCTTGGGGCCCCTTCTACAGCAAATTACATGGCGCAAATGCCTCCTGCTTTTTGCCTCTTCCTCTGCCCTTTTTCCTGAAAGTAGCCATAGGTGTGCACCCAGGGCCCACCGGGGGTTTCCCCCACTTTCCCCTTTGCTGCATTATCTATTATATCTATCTATCTATCTATCTATCTATCTATCTATCTATGTTATATCTATCTATATATCTTGTATTTATAAATCTATTTGATATATATCACCCTATCATCTCATATCTATCAGTCTCGCATGTAACTATCATCTGTCTATTGATCTATCTATAAATCATTCATATCTATCTATCTACTTTCCCAAATTTTTATCTATCTTTTATCTCATATCTATCTTCCATTCTATCTTCTATATCTACTATCATCTATCTCATATCTATCTATCTATTCATATCATCTATCTATCCACTACTATCTAGCACTATCTCAATCTTCTATCTATCTCATATCTACAATCAATCAATCTATCCATCCCATATCTATCTTCTATTACTACTATCCATATCTATCTACTATCCCTATCTATCTATCTATTATCTATCATTCCCCTATCATCTATCTATCTATCTATCTATCTTCCCCATCAACTCCTACATCTATCTACATCTATCCATTCTATCTACTATCTCAATCTATCTACACTATCTATATATAAAAAATCTCCATCTACTTATTATCTCATATCATTATCTATCTCATATATATCATCTATCTCATATATATCTATCTATCTATCTATCTCATATCTACTACTTCTCATATAATCTATCTATCATCTATCTCATATCTATCTATCTATCCTACTATCTATATCTCATATCTATCATCTATTAACTATTCATACTACTCATATAATAAACATCCATATCTACTATCTATCTACTTCTCTATCTACTATCTTTCTATATCTATCTATCAAACTCATATCTTTATTACTATTATATTATATATATCTCCTATCTACTTCTATCTATATCTATCTTTCTATCTTCTATCTATCTATCTATCTATCTCATATCTATCTATCTATCTCATATCGATCTCATATCTATCTATCTATCTCATTCTATCTATCTATCTAAATATCTATCTATCTATCTATCTATCTATCTATCTATATATATATATATCTCCTATCTACTTATCTATCCCATATCTATCTATCTATCTATCTACTATCTATCTATCTCATATCTATCTATCTATCTCATATCTATCTATCTATCTATCCCATATCTATCTATCTATCTATCTATCTATCTCATATCTATCTCATATATATCTTTCTATCTATCTATGTTACATCAGTTTCATAAATATTTTCTCATCTTCATCTGTCTATCTAATCTTCCCTCTTTAATGAGCCCAGGAGCCGGTGTCAGAGAACAGTTACAGGACTTGTCCCAACCTCTTCTCTAATATAATGTGAAACCCCCTCAAGTAAATGGTGCTTCTATAGTACTGTGTTGTGCCAGAGCAGGAGTCGGTGTGCCCATGGGCGCTCTATTCTGGCTCATCACATCCATCTGCCGCCGCCGCTTTGCCTTCTTCCCATTGTGCATTGCGGTGCCAGATGAATGACGTACATGCAACTTTAAGAACCGACTGATTACTTGCTGCCCAATATATCCCAGACGTTGCCAGGCGTCGGGACACAATGAGTGCTATTCCCTTCACCTGTCAGGGGTTGTATCTTATGGCTGATCAGTACATATCGAATTGATTTGATCATTTTAGAGGTTGGTGCATCTGCGCGAGTCCAGATGACTGGTCTAATACTCTGCAACTGGTGTCTGCAGGAGCCGCTGTACTGTCCGCCTCCAGTGGGGAGCTAGCGTCAGTGTGTCAGAGCCGGCCATCTACTCCTGCTGTGCCCAACCATTAAAATGTTCTCACAATTCGCAGCTGAGCCTGCATCCTCCGACAAGCCAGCCCCTGCCTCCGCGACCCTCCGACAGGAAGGAGAGTGGATAATTGCAGGCTTACCTTTGTTTTCAGCTTCTGAATTTCAGCTTCGGTGACGGCGTGCTTAATCTGCAGCTGCAAGGAAAGAAAGGGAGAGAAAAAGAGTCAGAACGGGATCATCAGAGGGCGGCCGCCGCCACCGCTGCCGGACTGGAGAGGGTCCCTGGAAAACGCTGCACTGCAGTGGATGTAAATCAAAATGTCTTGATGCAAAAAAAAAAATCCTGTGCAGTCTTCAGTTCTGGATCAGACGGTCGTCTTGTCATAGCAATCGCCGACGTCAACCCTATAAATATTGAGCGCCGTCCAGGCACGAAAGAAAACCGTCAACATCTCCGACGCAACAGTCTGCAGCGGCCGCAGTGAGTCACCTCCCGTGGTTACATAACAGGGGGCTCGCTGCTCCGCTGCATCCCTGCCGCTGCCACAGAGAATAGAATGACAATAGCGTGGGGTAGTCACTGCTCTTATCTACACAATGGTGCCCGAAAGTATGTGAACCCTTCACAATCTGCTACATTTCTGCACATATTCCGCCTCACACCACATTCGATTTCCACACAAGTCGAGGAAGAGAACCAAAGCGAACCAGAGTCAAAAAGATTAGAATTCCTTAATTTACAGAGGAAAATGATCTATGAGCGGCAAAAGTATGTGAACCTTTAGGGCGCGTCCACACTGCACAGGACAAATACCGGTCAGTTTGCCGGCCGGTATTTGTCCTGTTTTGCGGCCGTCCCCACGGCCGCGGAGGGGGCGGCTTTTCTCAGCGATGAGCGGGGAACAGCCCTCCCCCTCCCATTGAGGTGTTCATTGAGAATGAACATGCTCAATGTTTTTTGAGTGTCCCGCGTGGCGGAAAACCTGTGCAGTGGGGACTGCTGCACGAGTTTTCCATAGAGCACAATTGTGCTCATTTTTGGACGGTTTTCAGCGGTCCCTTTAAAAAACCGAAAACCGGTTTAAAAACGGGCCGAAAACCCTTGCCGTGGGGACATGCCCTTAAGGATTGTTCCCACGGCTCAGGTTTTCAGCCGGATTTACAGACGGTTTTTGGGATTTAAAGCCGGCTGTAAACCTTTTTAATGGAAAATCTGTGCAGCAGTTCCCACTGCATGGATTTTCCGCCGGACGATTGTTGACACCGCCGGCGGTTCGAAAAACATAGAATGTGTTCATTCTTCCACCCTGTTTTCAGGTAGAACATGAACATGTGGATACGAAGGGGGAGGGACGGAATCCGCAAACCGTGCAGAAATGCCGCCCCCATATGTGCTAAAAAACCACCAAATACAGGAGTCCCAACCGGTATTTGGTCTGTGCCGTGTAACGCGGCCTTAGGGCTTGTTCACACGATGTTTTGGATCCGTTTTTTGGATCCGTTTTTGTCTAGAGAAAACTGCATCCAAAAAGTGTATCCAAAAAACGCAACAGCTGATGCTTTTTTGGGCGCGTTTCTTGGATCCGTTTTTCAATGCCTTTTATTTCCAATCAATCATCTATTAATTTAACCTATTCCATGACCAAATACACCCTTTTGATAATTATTATTTTAAAATTAATGATTTAAACTAACCCTAAATAATTATTAACAATTATTAATTACTAGAAATTATTAGTAAGCATTAATTTGTTATTAGCAATTATTAATTATTATTAATTATTAATAATTAATACTTATGAATAAATACTTAACAATTAATAATATATATAAAATAAAAACTATTATAATATAATATATATTTTATATATATATATATATATATATATATATATATATATATATATATATATAATATTATATTATACACAGACATTCAAATTTAAAGCCAATGCGTTTTTCGGATCCGCTTTTAGTATCAAAAGCTCATCAAAAACGTACCCACAAGTGTGTTGCGCTTTTGGATCCGTTTTTCAGGCTCCAAAAGCGCACCCCATTGTTTACTATGGGGATTTCTCTTGCGCAAAACGCAAGAAGAAATGACATGACAGTTCTTAAAACGGATCCGAAAAGCGGATGGAAAACAATGTAAATCACATTGAACATTGTTGAATCCGTTTTTCAGATCCGCTTTGCATGCGTAAAGCGGATCCAAAAACGGATTGCAGAAACGTTGTGTGAACAAGCCCTTAGTCTGGGTTCACACCGTCAGCTTTTTAGATGCGGTTTTTGAAGCCAGAAGAGACTGAGACGTCATCTTACTTCACATCCATTCGTGATTTTGGCTTCAAAAACTGAATCCAAGAAGCTGAAGGTACGAACCCAGCCGGAGGCATTACTGCAAGCGTTTGTGTTGAATGCAGTGGGTTCACTGTAAGGGGTAGGTTTGAGTCCGTGTGAACATACGTTATAAGTTGCGTGTTCGGATCCACGTTTCGGACCCTAAACAGACCCAAACACGCATCTAGCAATGTGCAGTGTGATTTCCATTGCTTTCAATGTAAAACCGGCATTGGCCTTCGGACAAGTGATCGCTGGTGGTTTTTTTGCGTTTTTCGATGTTCTTTAAATTTCGTTCAAAAAATTTTGTTTTTAAATTCTTGATCCGAAATATGCAGCAGACGCCCTATTAAGAATATAGGATGCGATCCAGCTGCAGCCAAAATGCCTCCAAACACGCAGCTGTGTGTTGGATCCAAAATCAGATCCAAGAAAGCCGTGTGAACATACCCTTAGGCCATGTTCACACGGCTTATTTTGGGATGGATTTAGTTCCGTATTTCGCGCCTCTGGTAATTTCGGTGAAATCCGTCTAGTCATTACGGTAATCCCATTTTCCCTGAGAAATTGAATTCCGTCTCCTCTCCCCCCGCCCATTTGCGAGTGGGGAGAAAGTGACATGTCAATTATTCACGGCGGAATATGCGCTGTGAATAATGAATGACTATAGGGCCGTCAGGCTGCCGCCCTCCCTGCCCTGCTGCAGGCCACACGGCGTAATTGCGGCCAAAAAAAACCTTTTTTTTAAACCGTGGAACATAGCCTAAGGCTGCTTTCACACAGCGCAGTTTTTACTGCACCTCAATTAAACTGCCTTTATTACCAGCAAGCTTCTTTCAGTTATCTGAACTGTCTTGAAAGTGAGTAATCAAATATTGTGTTAATAATCTGCAGGAGTTCAAACACAGTCAATTAATTACCTCACTTGTGTAGGTCGCAACTCAAACGGAGTGTTCTGGTGCATTCACATGTAGAACACTGTCAATCACTGAGTGTGGGTGGAGCAAGCTGGACTAATATATATATACACATACAGGCTTTAATATATATCAATATCATATATGGTTCATGTATGAATTTTGTGGCGCCAGGCACCATTTATTTTGAGCCAGAAAACTCCAATGAACCTGTTCTACTGACGGGTCACAGGATTTAGCGATTCTAGTGTCAAAGCGACAATACAGTGGCTCAGGTCAACCACTAGTAAAGCGCATTCTAACCTATTTCCAGCAGTAATGCGCCTGGATTTGCCGTACTGAAGCTATAAATGTGCAGCTTCGTACGATTGTAGTGCAGCCTGTAAGACATGTTTCCCCACGAACTCATACAGAAAGCCTGAGTCCTGCTTCCACAAATACTCATAGAGAAAACTATTGAGTGCAGTTTCCCCCACTACTTATAGAAAAAGCCTGTGAGACCTGCTTGCTCCACCCACACTCAGTGATTGACAGCTTTTTACATACATGATAACAGTCAGTTTCCTATGAGTGAATGGGGGAAGCAGACTCACAAGCTTTCTCTATGATTGGAAGGAGAAGTGGGGAGGAGGACCAGGGGTTCCCCTGCCACATAGGTCTCACTGCTCGCAGACACTGGTTTCTACAACAGCTGTGAAGATAAAGTGACCATAGCTAGGACTATAGCGCACCAAGATGGGGTAAATGGTGGTCTCTGACGCTCTTTCGGTTCTCTACACATATATAAGTGCGCCGCTGGTGGAACCATTAGTCACCGAGATGTCACAGCTGCTTTAGCAGAGACCTAATAATCCCTTAATAAGATGTCTTTGCTGGCGTCCCCTGACTGTTCGGAGCTATTCTTATATCTCTGCTCTTCTGTCTCATTTTATAAGGAAGAAACACAGTCATTTCTATTTGCTCTGAAAGAGCCGATAATTACAGTATTTATCTGAACTTTTCAATGGAACAATACTTGGAATAAGTGCAAAAATGGTTTCATGGATAATCTTACGATGTCAATTTTTTATTTCGGAAAATATTCGGGACTGCACATTTTTTTTCAGGTGACATCTAAGTCATACTTGCCAAGTTTTGGAAGTGGCCTTCAGGGAGATTTTATACTGCAGCTTGCCACCTTGATGGTTTGAGTGGGCCACACCCCCTGTTTTACATGACATCAACCCTTGTTTTTCAAAGCCACCCCCTTGTCAAATCAGTGAACCACTTCTTGGAGAAAGCGATAAGGGATGTGGTAGTTCCTTCAGCTTACACTGGACGTTGGATCTTTCTGACCATCACCCAAGCTGAGTACATCACTATCAATCAGCTTTCCTTCAGAGCCCAGTCTACAAGTTGGGTCCCTCTGCAAACCAGGTGATGTCAGGCGCGTCTCATGGTGCTTTACACTGGCACCACCACTATATACAGAGCAAACCCACCCAATAAGAAAGTCCTCAGTGGAATAAATGGGGTTTAGCTGCCATATAGGCTTAGGCTAGAACCGACCAAACATTGTCAACTTGTGACTGTGTTTAATCTCTTTTCAGCCATTTACCATGGGTGCAGAAAGTATTCAGACCACTTTAGATTTTTCACTCTTTTTTTCCATTTGCAGCCGATATTGGGTAAGACCAAAAAGTCACACTTTTTTCTCAGTAAATGGTTCACTCTGCTGCCCCTCCCCATCATGAAGAGAAAAAAAATAGAAATGGTGATATTTTTTGCAAATTATAAAACAAGAACAACTGAAATATCACATGTCATAAGTAACATACTAGCCTCCCGCCTTGCTCAGTAATTGGATTCAGAGCGAACCTTTTGGATGACTCGTACTAGCGTGGGCAAGCTGACAAGGGCTATGCATCTGCAGGCTTCTTCTTGGAATGATGCAACACGTTTTTTCACCCATGGGTTTTCGGTGATCCTCTGCCTCTTCTTTGCAATCCACTCCAGTTCCCCTCCAGGTTGGATGGTAAATGTTTTGGTGGGACGCCATTTTCAAGTCTCTCCAAGATGCTCTTTTGGGTTTAGGTCAGGGCCCTGGGGGGGCCCAGTCAGGAAGGGCCCACAGAGTTGTTCTGAACCCCTGCTTTGTTATTTTAGCTGTGTGCTTGGGTTTCATTGTTTGTTGGAAAAAGAACCTTCCGCCCAGTCTAAGGCCCAGAGTGTCGGAAGAGGTTTTCACCCAGGGTATCTTGGCGGCCGGGCGAGGAAGAGTTGTGGTCGTCCCAAACTTTTCCTTCTAGGAATGGAGGCCCCGTGCTTTTAGGACCTTTAGTACTGCGAAATTCTTTTGGTAACCATGACCGTTCTGTGCATTACCCAATTCTTCTCTGAGCTCCTTGGGGGATTCCCTTAGCCCCTGTTTCATGTGCTCGAAAACATGTGAGCTGTGAGGTCTTTTATAGAAAGGATGTGTCTTTTAATCAAGTCCAATCAGTTTAAATTTAACCATGGAGTCCAATGAAGGAGTAAACCATCTCAAGGAGGGTCAGAAGGAAAGGACAGCATGTGAGTTAAATATGAGTGTACGCCAGGGCTTGGGGTCGGCAAACAAGCCCAATCCGACTCCTCAATTTCCCAAACCCCCGATCCGACTCCCCCATCAAGCTCAGTTTAATAATAACTTTTCGTAGTAAAATGGTTAAAATCAGGGTGTTTTCCCTTATGATACAATAATCAACTATTTAGGAAGAAAAAGACACTTACAAGCAAAAGGGTAACAATGTTTTGATCTTTCAAAATTGTGGGTAGAGTTGAAAGAAAAAGCTGTATTTTTATCAATCATTGCCCAACATTGGGGGAAATTTTGGGGAAAAGCCTGGGATCAGATTTTTGGGCAAGATAGCTTGAATCCATTCAGGCCCGAAGGGTTCAGGGTATTGAAAACCCAAAAATGGATTTCCCAAATACTAACAAAATAATAAAAATTAAAACTTTTATTTTTAGGCCGTGTTCACACGGCTTATTTCTCAACGCATTTGCAGCCGTATTTACGGCCGCCAATTTTGTGAAAACCGTTGTTTTTTTTTTTTACATTGCTTTAATGGGGAAATAGTGCGTCGTTTGACGACACTTATTTCCGTTCCCAAATTTCCGCCGCGATTGCAGCCGCAAAACGGCCCGGAAAAACAATGTGCATGTGAATTTTTCCGGACGGATTTTACCCCTATAATGAATGGGGATGGTGAATCCCCGGGGAATCAGTTCCCAAAAAGTGCCCAAAATTAGTGA
>JAODAL010012674.1:0-94439 GCA_025379985.1 Phyllomedusa bahiana
GATGGTCTCGGAGCAGACGCGGCACACGATGCCGCAGATCCTATGGGCAGAGGGGTGGCAGCGGGGCAAACGCACCCGCGGCAGCCCCATGACACTTACATCATCTACTGGGGTCAAGATGAAGATCGCATCAGAATACATAATCTACTGGGGTCAAGAGAGTCAGAGACTTACAGCACATCTAGCCTAAGACAAGAGAGGTAAGCACTTACCTCATCTACTGGAGTCAAAGAGGTCAGACTTACCATCATCTACTAAGGTCCAAGAGAGTCAGACTTACAATCATCTACTAAGGTCAAGAGAGGTCAGACTTACATCTCATCTACTGTGTACATCATCTACTGGAAGTCAAGAGAGTCAGACTTACAATCATCTACTAAGGACAAGAGAAGTCATACTTACATCATCTGCTAAAGGAGTCAAGAGAGTAAGGCTTACATCATCTACTAAATGTCAAGAAACGGTCAGACTTACATCTCTACTGGGGACAAGAGAGGTCAGACTTACATCATCTGCTTAGGTCCAAGAGAGTAAAGACTTACAATCCAATCTACTGAGTCCAAGAGAGGTCAGACTTACAATCATCTACTAAGGTCAATGAAGTAGGTCCAGAACATACATCATCTACTAAGGTCAAGAGAGCTAAACTTACATCATCTACTACAAAGGTCAAGAGAGGTCAACCCTTACATCATCTGCTAAGGCAAGAGAGGTAAGACTTACCATCATCTAACTGTAGTCAAGAGAGGTCACACTTACATCATCCTACTGGCGGGTCCCAGTATAGGTCAGACTTCACATCATCTACACGGGGTTAAGATAGAAGCGTGTCAGACATACATCATCTACTAAGGTCAAGAATGGATCAGGACTTACAATCATCTACTCAAGGTCAAGAGGGCCAAGAACTTACATCATTAACTGGGGTTAAGAGAGTTCAGCAGTACTTACATCATCTACTGGGACACAAGACAAGGTCAGACTTACATCACACTCCTGGGGTCAAGAGAGCAGAACTTACAACATCTACAAAGTGTCAAAGAGGTCAGACTTTACATCATCTACTGGGATAAAGGGATGTCAACGCTTCATCAGTTTGGCTTGTTCCATTGTGCTTCTCCAGCTTTCTCAGCTCAAATCAGGGCGCGTCTTCTTTCCCTCACCTAGCTTGGGTTTATTCTTAACCAACATGGGATGACAAAATGCAACCCATCAACTGTTCATGGCTGGCTCCATGTGTTCCCCTCCCCCTCCACATGTCACTGTCCTCTCCTATCAGTCGTAATTTATTGTAAGAGCTTTTACATACCACAGTCATTGCATTCATGTTACAATTGAACCAGTCTTGTATAAACCTCCTCCAGACTGGCAGAGTGAAATGCTCTCAAGGCCCCAAATGCTCCTTTGATGTTTAGGCACATCGCACAATTGTGCTGTTTTTCTCTGAATTGTTAGAACCCCCTGCAGTGTTATCTTTTCTTCTGGCTGTGCAAGAGTGAAAATGTGCCGGTACCCCTTACTTTGAGTGAGACAGACGGAATGCGCAAGCACTGTGAAGTACAGCTCGACCGGAAATCCGGTTCGAACAGAAATAGTTAAAGTGGACGTAGGGATCCGACCAGGACTTGGAGACTGCATGTAAACAGAAAACAGAAGATACAAGGATCCTGACATAAGAAGACAGCATTTGCTAATGGCATCTATTGCAAAGTTGCTTGTTTTCACTGTCCCCTATTATGAAAGACCATTCAACTGTAAACATGATCACAACCCCTTTAAGAGAGGTCAGACATACATCATCCTACTGGGGTCAAGATAAGGAACAGACATGACATATTCCAAATTTTTTTAGAAACAGCAGCTAAAAGAGAAGGGTCCAAGTATTTGTCAAACACAATCAGGATTCCCATGCCAGTCATGCCCGGCCTTAAGCGGCATAGGCGTCTACTCATGGTCTAAACACAAAACACTCACTGAAAACCAAAACTAAAATTCTTCAAAAACCTTGAGGTTTTTTGACAGTGCATGTCAAAATCCAACATTCAAAACGTTTTTATTTTTTTTTGGCACGTTTGTTTGCGCTTTTTGGTGAGTGTTTCTTTTGCATAAACATGCATAGACATAAAAATGTTGTGATTTCCTGAAAAAAAATAGCACCAATAAAAAACGTTCCATCAAGTTTACATAGACTTACAAATATAAATTTTCCTACCTGTTCAGTGGAGGATTTTTAAAAAACATTTTCTTCTGTTGAAAAATGACAAAAAAACATTATCTTAGGAGAACATGAACATTGAGCACGAGTGCCTACACTTTTCCATAGAAAGAGAAAACACATAAGAGGCTATACATCTTAAGGTTAGCTGGCTCAATGAAAATGTCAACCGTACTAATCAGCCCGCAGAGCGGAGAAATCCTCAAACATTGTTGCTGCCAACAGGGACGTACGAAGGAAAAACGGTTTTAATTGGGAAACAGGGGTTTTCGCTTGTTTTGCCATTTGTAATGTATGTACACAGTAGACTGCACCAGCAGCAATAGTGAGTCCAGCATCTGGAGAAAAATATAATACAGGAATGAAACCCAGGATGACAGTACAGGATAAATAATGTAAGATGTACACAGTGACTGCACCATCAGTCAAAAGTGAGTGCGCAGCTCTGGAGGATAATACAGGATGTAACTCAAGGATCACATCACATGATAAATAATGTAGGACACAATGACTGTGCACCAGCAGAAAGGATTGCAGCACTGGAGGAAAATAATACCAGGATTTAACCTCAGGATGGCATTAAACAGGATAATTAAATGTATGTACACATGGACTGCACCAGCAGAGTATGACTGCAGCATCCCTGTAGTATAATACAGATGTAACGTCAGGATCAGTACAGGATAATTAATATGTAATGCACAGTTGTACTGCTACACAGCAGAATACGTGAGTGCAGCTCTGCGAGGAATAATACACAGGATGTAACTCAGGGATCAGTACACGGATAATAATGCGTATGTACATACAAGTGACTGCACCAGCAGAGATAGTGAGTGCAGTCTGGAGAAATACAACAGGATGTGACTCAGGAGCAGTACAGATAAGTATTTAAGTACACAGTGACCTGCCACCACAGAATAAAGAGGACACACTCTGGAGTAATAAAATATAGGATGTCAACCCAGGCGAATCCGTACATGGATAAGGAAATGTAATGCACAAACCTACTCCAGTGGAACAGCCACCATGCAGAATTGCAGTGCAGCTCTGGAGTATGATACAGGAATGTAATTTCTGCTTTCCATCCAGTTGTGGCAGACTCCGGAGAAACCACGACTCCCGATCTTCCTTCCCCAGTGGATCCTCTGAGTGGACTGGGACACTTGGCCAAATGTCGGGTGCGCAGTACCGATTCCAGATCCACCAGGCGGTCGTGATCAATCTGCTCCACACACATCTTTTTGCGAAGTGACATTAGCATGGCAACTCACCGCAGCCTGGCCCTTAGAACCACCACTCCGGTGTACAATGTGAGTGGCTCCCCAGGTCGGATCATGGCAATTGTTTACTGAGCTGAATAGTCCTCACTATCTAAATACACCAACATATGACTCCCAAGACCCAATCTCCGCACCTCATCTCTAGACATTAGATTATTGGTGACCCCTACATGAAAAACCTGTGAATGGTAAGGAGTCTCAGACCATAATCGACCAGACAACTAACTGTTATCTTCCCTCAGCCATAATCTGCATCACTGTTTGCGGAGAACGTGATCCTCTGTAATGACGGAGATCTCCACGTGTGGAACATATCAGACTGTAAATAATTCCTGATGCCGTAATCTATCTGTATCTATTTTGTAATCTCTCATCATGTATTCTTCATCCAGCTCGCTCAAAATCCCTCCATTTGGCGATCACTCTAGACATCAAAACGCGGTTGTAAGTCCAGAAAAATGACCTCGTTGGTTTCTGGAGCTGTATTTTGATAGGTAGAGGATCATTATTTTTTCTACATACCTCCTAAACATGGTTGGGCTATGACCACCTCCTCAGTATTTAGTACACGGTGCGGGAGCTGTGACTACCTCTCAGTGATGTCAGGTCCCCGGGGTTATTGAGCTGTGAACCTCACTCTCTTGAGTGTCAGTAGGGATTGGCGCTGTGACCTCTCCAGTAATGTCAGGCAAGTAGGGCAAGGGTTGTGACAACCTCTCAGTGATGTAAGTAGAGGGGCAGGAGCCTGTGACAACCTCTCAGTGCACTGTCAGAAACAGAGGCGAGGACTGTGACAGCGCTCTCGTGATTCAGTACAGAGCTGCAGGCTTTGAAGCCTCTCATTGATGAAATCAGTAGAGGTCGTGGGCTCTGGTGACCTCCTCTCAGTCGAGGTCAGTAGATGGGGAGAGGTTTGGACCACCTTTCAAGAACATGGTATAAGGCAAGTTGAGTCAGCGTAAACGAGCTGTTCTTCAGTATAAGGTTTCTTGTGTGTTCTCACATCTCTTATCACCTCCCTCGCAATCATAATACTGAAACAGAGGGAAAGGGATTTGGTGGATTGCCCTTAACAACTCAATACACTCCTTTTCTGCAGATCACATGACCTAACTGGTAATAATCGGGGGACGGAACCTTCACTGCATCAAGCGATGAAGGAGTTGACGTACAGCAGCTCTGTGGCAGCAGAAACTTGATCTCGAGGTGATTGGAGTCTATCCCTAATTAACGTTCTACAGAGATGATGGGAGGATGACTCGGGAGTGCGGTGGAAGGTTCTGAATCACATGGCAATGGCCACACTAGGCAGGGAACTGTAGGGAAAGCTTCCTTATGTAATAACTTGAAAAGAAGATCTGAGTCTAAGGACCCAAATGAAGACACAAAAAGGAGAAGAGACCAAAAGTTCCCACCCTAGTGATAACGACCACATTTATATAGAACATAGAAATCTTCAATCTAGACCTGCATATATGTTCCTACAAGTAGCTCCACAGACACAAGAGGAGCAACCATAGAGAAAGACGTGCCCATCCACACTTCACGTACCCCCGGGGTATATGTTCAGGCACTCAACCACAGCAGTGAAAAAGCCTTCCAATTTCGCTTCTTGTCAATATAATACGACCACTTATGAAGTCTGCGTAGCTTATGCGAAACTCAGGACATAGGATTAGGGTGAAACTGGAGAACAGACAACAATGTACATTAGAATCTACATAGACTGGTTCATACGAACAGTGTATGAAAGTACAAATTCAGTGTAAACATTACATGATGGATGACGTGTCCAGGCTAAACCGAAAAACAGCACAATATGTCATAACACCTACAACAGGGTCCAAACTGTACTAACTTTGCCTGTGAGGGTAGAGCTAGCTAGACCTATTCACAATCTAACCGCCCTCCAGCTAAACTCTAACGAAGGACAATACAAGATGGCAGATGCCTCCTCTGTGCAGACATGAGGTGATCACGAGTTTCTTCATCCCATAATGCCTCTCACTTCCTCTTGGAATCAATAAAACATTTGGGGAACCTTAAAAATACAGGTCACAAGGTGTAAACCATACAGAGATTGATTATATGCCTAAACGCCAGGAAGTTGGCGTTTAGAGGTGGTCAAGTCACATTGTTATTCCCTTTTTGGTCATCTCACTGATACCTAGACAAAGTTGCTTTGGGGCGTTGTCTCTGAAGAGGCTGCTCCATCTGTTACAGATGCAAAGTATTTAATAGGCATTACATCCAAACATACCCCCCTTGAACAACGTCTATTTCTCCTTCTTTCTCTAATCTTGTACCTATTTTATTTCAGACCTTCCATTAGCGGATACGCCTCTCCCCAACATGGAGACCCCGCACCCAACCTGGCGCACACCCGTATTTTCACCCTACGATATTCACAACTGGGGAGACTGTCTTCAGGGGTGCGTAGGGTTCCTCTTCTTCCTCTTCTGCTTGCGCAGTTAAGTGGTTGGTGTGCCGAGTCCACGCTCTTTCCAGGATTTTTCCGTAGGCAAGGGAGAACACAGCAGGCAATCATTGCTAATAAAACAACAACAACCAATACTACAATTCCCACCTGGGCCATAACCTTCTGCCACCCACACATTCAGCTAAACCTCTTATCCCAGGGATCAGATATACCTGAGTTCCTTTTTAGCTCTTCTGAAAAGAAAGCAAGCTTCTTGATTACAATAGTAACTTTACCATTTGGGCCTGTGTTGTCGGGAATGTAAGTACAGCATGCATCCCCAATCAATTTACAGACTCCATCTCTTTCTGCTAATATCATATCTAGGGCTATTCTGTTTTGGAAGGTCATCACTGAGATATGCCCAAGTTGGTCTGCCAGACCCTAGAGTGTATCTCTTGTATAATTTACAAATCCCTGCTGCTTAAAATATATATTGTTTCTCCATCAAATTTCTTCTGAACGCTGAAATAATATGGTTTTTAAAAACCTCAAACCTGCAGCAAACTTGTCTCCTTGCTTTAAATTCATAAGGTGTCCCCCTTACGACCCCTATGGTATCAATATAGACGTGTGGGTCAAAACTTCTCTTCGGTTTGCTTCCCTATTTTCTTAGAACTACCCTGTCATGCTTTGGAGTCTCTGTGTATCCCGTTTACCAAAATGCGTGGCAATGGCGATTAGGAAGCATTTACAAATGCCTTTTCTCCTTTCCTGGTTCCTTTGAAATGTTGCCTAACATACTTTCCCATTGCTCCTGTGGTCCCTCCTGTTAGGTAAGTGCCTAGCATATAAGTCCCAGCGTCTCCTTCTGAGACATTCCTCTAAGTCATCTCATGGGAATTCAACTACCCAACATGACATCTGGATATAGCAGTGGCCTTTGTCTTTGTGAGCTCATTCTACTGATAAGTAAATACCCATTTTTGTCTTTTCCTGTTAGGGGTGCACTGAACAGAGAACAATGCAAGTGGTAAGCACTCTGTCCATGGCTTTCCTGATCTTGCCATGTCATTTAACCTTTCTACCTTTACCACACCTCTGAAGGTGTAAGGGGTGTGGAACGGCCTGCATGTTATACCCCAAAACAGTTTTATTACTTCACTACGGGCATATTACCTCCGCCATCATTTTTCCTTGTGTAGCTCTGCAGAGTCACTGGGGGTAGCGCTTTCAGACCATCCTAACAAGAGATAAGATACAACACTAACACAATTTCAAATACACCTACATTGGCAGCTGTATTAACAAACCGGACACCTTGCTGAAACGGATATAGAGGCGTTAGCCAAGTTTTTTTTGGAACCTTTATAGGTTCTTCCTGGATTGATGCAGCACACATGTATGCAAGGACTGGGATAAACATAGATCACTGACCCGACACACCCGGTGCATACCACTATTATGTAAAATGTTCCATCATAGCCCATTTTGACAAATGAGGTCTGTCCTATGTATGGCTTGCGCCATAAGGGATACAGTGCCATAGGTAACACATTTCGATTTCCTACCATTTGTAGTCTATCAAGAGTAGTCTGTGCACCTGCCCTAGTCCAGACTTCTCTTTTTTCTGCATCTATTTGCTTCCGGAAAGTCTTTAAGGCCTCGGGCATCCCTGTTTCACTGCAAACCAATATGGCTATCCTATGTCTCGCAATGTCGAACACCCATACTCCGCTTGACTGCCTCCTTTGTGAGCTAGCAACTACCTTCGTTTTCCTTCGAGCTTCCGTGTTTTCAATCTGTGCGTAATGCACTTTGATATTACTTAATGCGCTTTGGACGGGGAGCAGCAGGCTTGCATCAGTTGGTTTAATAAGGCTTTATTACCTGCGAAGTAAAAGAATCTCGAGCCCTCCAGAAAGGACCAATACATTGGGCTACCCTGAAGGAATAACATTATCTGTAAGATAGTTACTGCTCTACCTTCGCCATCTACATGCTCAGCGAGCTGGTCAGTCTCCTCCTAGCTTGCCGTTACGCATGAGGAGAAGTGACTCTGCCTTATTACCCATGATGGGTGATCACTGCTAGTCCACATGTGGATCGGCCATCCTCTTCCAAGGCTTCGGAACCATCTAAAAAAAAACTTAGAATTAAGGTTATCCTAAGAGAATACTTCTGTTAACACGATTGAAAAACATTGAATGTTGTCCTGTTCCCATCAGAGACCCCAATCATGATCAAGACAAACATCAGGGTGTTGTTTTTCAGTACTTTACATATAAGCTTGTCTCCTTCCCTCCTCACTACTTTCGCCCATCCTCCCCCTCCTTTTGAATCCTCAACAAAAATCAATGAGGCAAAAGAGTAGCCAATTAAAAGTTTGACAGCATTGGAAGTGACTTGGTGGCATGAGGAAAAGGGCACATTGCAGCCGCAATTGGCTGAGTAAATAGGCCACCAGTCTCTGTTGGGAGCTGTGTGCCTGAGTGAGGACTACATTCCTTATCCAAAGCCAGCAAATGTAAACAAGACATAGAAAGGTACTTGTTCCACATGCATCAGAGGGGCTGCTATGCATCTGGGTCCGATCCTTTTTCAGGGGTCGTACGCAAGAAACTACCTGGCCTAGTCATTAGGTCTCATTGTATTTTATAACCTAAGGGTGAGAAACCGAGCGATCTGAGAACACCTGGGTGAGATTGCTTGCGAACCTCCACTGCCAACGTTTTCTCATGGGTGAATGTCCTGCAGGTTGTTAGCTTGTCCACTAGCCAATTCCCTCCCCATGCATGTAACAATGGTCATGCAAAAATTCAGGCCGGAATCATATGTAAAGTCATATGGGACCCGCCCATCTTGCAATTCCTTCTCCATTATGAGCCAGTAAGCATCCCCTGACCTAATCTCTGCTAGACCAGGTCCCTTCAAGAAGCAGCATATGTTTTCCAGATCTGTACCATGCCGGGTCAGGCAGACTAGCAATAAGGCTAGTGGCCTGGGAGGGTGTGAAGAACACGTAACACAGGGGCTCAGCTTCGGGAGACATAACTGCCCATAGGGGTATAGCTCGTGTGGCTGCAGTGGCAGGAATGCCAACATGGAGGTTCTAGACGGTCCACAAGTTGGGATTGGGTTGAGGAGTTGGCCTGCGGGTTCTGAGTCGGAAGTGGACACGTTGTGAAGGACCCAAAAAGTTAACATCACCAGAGCACAAAGTGGATGTCCCCGTCCCCCCCCTTTGTGGGGAGAGGTGACCTTCCCCCAAGCCATTAAACATAATCATGTAGATTTGGTTTCGGAGCAGAGCTGCCTGGCATAGACTCGACTCAACTACAGCAGGAGAGGTTACCTCTCTCCCCATCTCATAGATTGTAAGGCCGAAAAAATACAAGACGATCCATAAAACCCAGTTCAGCCCTAGCGTGCTAAGGTGGTTTGTCCGGATAAGGCAAAAAACACCAAATAGGTAAAGTGGCCAATTGACCTCATTTTAGGAAAAATTCCTTCCCGACTGCCAATCTGGCAATCGTAAAATCCCCGTGGATCAATGACCACCGTCTCCAGATCCTAGACACTATAACTGTTAAATATATTTTACGCACCAGAATGCATCCAAACCCTTTTTGAAAACTCTGTAAGCTGAATTCACCATGACAAGTTCATTCCTCGGCAAAGAGAGTTCCACATTCCTCACTGCTCTACAGTAAAGAATCCCATTCTATGTTTATTAGAACTTTTGTTCCCTCAGATGTTAGAGTAAGCCCTTGTTCTAGATCCAGCCCTGGGAATAAATAATCTTGGGAGAGATCTCTAAGATTGACCTTTGTATGTATTTAAACTTATTAATTATGTTCCCCTGAAGAGACGTCTTTTACTCTCTTAACTACATAACCACCAATCTTGCTAAAACTTTCTGGTAGTAGTAGTAACACCCAGTCCTATGTATTATTATTGTCGCGCCCTCCTTTAGTACCTGTTCAAGATTCCTACAATTGTCTTTCCCTTGCACTGTGACATAACTGTACACAATATTCCAAGTTTTTCAAACCAGGACATTGTATAATGGAGAATCCGATGTTCTACATCATGTTCATCGCATTCCCTTTAATGCCCCCCATATCCTATTTCCTGGCAGCTTATGTCTGACACACAGGTTGCTAACTATAAAGTTTACTTCCACCAGATCCCAATCCTTCTCCATGTCACTTATCCACCCTTTTATTCCCATTAACATGTAGTCATGATAATGATTTTTTCCTCCCCAAGTGCATAACCTGCATAACATCCAGTGTTAAACCTCATCCAGCCATTTCCCTCCCATCATCCAACTTAAGTCCAGATCCCTTTGTAATTAACACATTATCCACTAATTGTGTTGATTACTTTACAGAGCTTAGTATCGTCTGCAAAATCGATATCTACTGTGTAATCCCTGGTAAGATCATTAACATGACAATAGTTGAAGAGATAGGGCCCAATTCTTGACCCTTTGTGGTACCCCCAAGTATCAGCAAAGTTCCAGTACTGAGTAGTGAACCGTTAATTACACCCTTTGATATTTCCTATCAGTGAAGCCATTTCTTACCCTCGTTGCACACATTTTCCCCCATCCAAAAAAAGCCATTCTCAATTTAATTTACCAACCCTTTTATGGATTGGCAAAAACCCGTAAACAAATGCATTAGAAAATCTAGATTATGACAACCAGTGCCTACACCCCTACCACTTCTAGCACTGACACTCCACATAGAAGCTGATGAGATAAGTCACGACAGTACACCGATACTTCATAAACCCAAACCCCGTTTATTAACAGTCCAGTAAAATTAAGAATAGGGGCCCTCTATACATCATTAACTCCTTAGAGACACGTGGGTGTACATGCCATCTTGACCTTGGTATTTAGCTATTTTAATCTTCTTAGATGGAGGCTGAACTTCTTCCCTGGGTTAGATCAAAAACATTAATTTGGAGTTTACCCTACAATCCCTCTGTTCAACATGAAGCTCCATCCTCCACGGTAAATACAGTGGAGAAAAAAAGTATTTAATTAGTTTGCTTTTTTTCTCATCGCCCATCTACTGTCTCTCCTCAGTATTTTTCAAAGGTCCAACATTATATCTGTTTTTAATCTTTTTTACTATTTATGTAGTTAAAAAAATATTTGGGGTAGTTTTACTTTCCTAATGGCAAATCTATGTCCTTTCCGTCTCCATCTTCATGCTTCCTTTATCTTTAATTTACAAACATTTTATTTTTCTCCCTATACTTTTTAGTCCATCTTCACTACCCGCCTGTTTTAGGAGGGTGAAACGCTTTCCTTTTGTTTATTATTCCACTTTACATTCCTTTATACCACATAGGTTTTTTCCCTGTTCTAATTCTAATTATTTTATTACCATAAAGATAGGAGAACCATTCTACACATGGTTAGCCTAGATGTTTTTTTAAAAAATATCCCATTATACTGTATTTGTTCGCCATATTTAAACACATTGTCCCAGTCCATACAGTTTTAGGGCCACCCTAAGCAACATAAAATTAACCTTCCCTAAAATACTGGGTTTCAGTGGACTCCTTTGAGACAAAAAACTCCTATTTGAAAGGATAGAACGGAAATTTATTAATTATGGTCACTATTTCCAGGTGCCCCTCAACCCTGGAACCTTTGTTACACATTCGGTGTATTAGTTAATATTAATCTAGAAGGGCCTTTCTCTAGTCGGTTCTTGCACCATTTGGCAAAAGGTAATTATCATTATTGTATAGACCAAAACCTGTTTCCTTTACATGATATCTACAGTTTCAGATTCCCCAATTATGTCTGGTCTAAGTTAAAGTCGCCCAAATAACAACCTCATTCTGAAATCGTCCGCACACAATCTATTTGCCTGAGAGCACATCTCTTCCATGGGTTCTGTTATATTTCGGGGGCCTATAGCAGACACCCTATTAGTATTGATAATTGTTAATGTTACCGCCCATGTATAATAACCATAATGATTCCACCTGTTTCATTACCTAGTACTTATAATCTTCCCGTAGTGTTGCTTCAGACAGGATTTTACATAGAGACATACACCTTCCCCCGTTTCGTTCCTTTACGATCCCTTATAAATAGACTGGTAACACTGTAAGTAACCCACTAACCCTAGTCGTTGCTCTCGTCCAGCCATGTCTCAAGTAATACCCACTATGTCAAATTTTTCTTCTCAATTACAATCTTCTTCTAGTTCAATTATTGTTGTTGGTAAGACTCCTGGCATTGGTTAGCATGCAACTATAGAATTTTTCAGTTTTATTCCTTTCTCCCTTATCTTTTTATAACTATTGCTACAGCACCACCCTCACCTCACTCATCCACCACCTGTCTTTATTCCTAAAATCCCAGCTCTCAATCGTCACTATCTTGACATGCTATAGTGTATTACCCTCACCCCCCGTCCCTATTTTCCTAAAAATATACCTCCAACTTCCTCCCTGCCCATTTTGCGTCCCCCCAATTCACAGCTGCACCCTCCCCATTTAGGTGCAGCCTATCCCTAGCATTAGAGTCTAGCAGCCAAGACAGAAGTCGAGCCCAGTTCTCCCATAAACCCAAATCCCACTTTCCTACACCAGATTTATAGCCACTTATTCACCTCGCTAATCTCCCTCTGAGCCTCTCTGAGTGTGTCCCGTGGGAACAGGTAATAATTTCTGCGACAATATACCCTGAGGACCTTGCCTTGACTTTTGTCCAATTACCCCAAAATTAATTTAAGTACGACTCCCCCTACCTCTAACTTTTCATTCGTAGCCTAATGTGGAGACCATAGACAACTGGAATTTCTCACCAGCCCACCCAGCAATTGTCAACCCATCCGCGATAGTCGAACTCGGGCCCCAGGAACAACAACTACATGTTCTCGATTGATCCCATCTTTGTGGCAGATTTGCGCCCTGTCTGTGCCCTGAATAATGGAGAGTCCCCAACCTACTAGCACCTACCGTAAAAACGTGACCAGATACACGTCCTATACCCCATCTTACTAGGAGCAGACAGGGGTAAGTTGTCCCTTTTTTGCAGCAATGCGCTATTCTCTGACGATATCAACCCCTCATAACTGCCAATCTTGCAAATTTGGTTGGGTGTTCAGTTCCAGGATTAGCCCCTGGCACTCTTCCCCTATACCCTTCAATATCTGACTGTTGACCCAGCTAGCTGCCTCTATGTTCCCTGCACCACCATGCTGCCACCCTCCCCAGTGTCCTACACCTGCGAGTGATGCTCAAGATTGGCAGTCCGGCATGCTTCCAAGTCTTGGCAATGATCTACATGTTGCCACTTGCTCATTCTTAGGATTCCAGCGATCCGGGCTTCTAAATGCGTGCCGTGTGCACACATCTGCACAGCAGTATGCCCCCCCTTCAGAACTGTTTGCTCAAGGATGGCATATAATTCACATGTGTGCACTGGCACATTGTCAAACATGGAAACTCATGGATTTACCAAAAAGATATAATGAATAAATTCTAAATAATAAACAGGACAATACTGTCCCCCTCTAAAACTCCCCAAACTCTAAATATCTCTCAATTCTCTAAAGTTTAACACACATCAAAGCGAAACAACACTTGTAAGAGGCGAAAACACCACTCGCAGACTCGTTCACCTCCGCTCAAACATACTCAGTTTGTAAAACCTTTCCCACACTGCTGCTTTGCTGTGCTGCAACCTCTCTTTCAGCAGCAAAATCCTTTGTAAATGCCTGTTTGCTTACAGCACAATTAAGGTCAGTGGCGTGCCCGTCGTCATGATTGGGAGGATGGGCAATGAAGGCGCGGTGCCCCACAATTCTAACAAGTACCTTTATTATTTAGGTTCTGGACACATCTCACACTAACACGTCCAAGAAGGATCCCACCAATTATAAGGGCCGGTGGCAGTAATCCAGCGCAATTTGTATGTACACAGTAACACCGTATGAGCAAGCAAACATCATCGCATTTCAGATACAAGTACAATGGCCTTCCATCTCTCTCTGTGCACTTTTCTAACCAGCCTTCTTTGCGCACTGATTTCGCTACTCTGAACAAGGCTTCTGCTGTACTCAACCTCAAACCCCGGTCTTTAATTATCCCCTTTATCCCCCATAACCAAGCCTTCCGCCATTCTACCAGCTGTAGCCGGCCTTCTGGATCCATGCCACACACCTTCATCAATTGCCTTATGTACACTTTCTTTCCCCTCCCTTTGTGCCACTAGCTCACAGACCGTTACCCCCTTACCGGGGTTCAACAACTGGTTTCCCATATTCATTACTGTTCGCCTAGCTGTAACCCCAAATCTAGGACTCTATTAGCCTCTTTCAGTTCCCATGCTTCTGGGCTCTGCCTGTTGGAGCGACACTGGACTAGGTCCCCTTCTTTTTCTTATCTCTTTTCCTATCTCCTTCAGTGTCCTCCCCACCCTTGAGGCATCCACAGAGTAATGGATGTTGAAGCGGAAGACAAGGATATTGGGGATCCCTGGGAACAACGGTCTGTAACCCGTCTCCTCACTTTTATAACCTCCCTTCTTTACTTTGAGGAGACTCCAACCATGGATTTAATTCCCAACAGTAACTCAGACACACACAACAAACAAGACACTTATCTTCTCAACCGTAAACTATTTCTCACTCCTGTCTTTCCCAGAAATCCCTTGTCTACGCGAGTGGCACCTCAGAGGTTCTCAAACGGAAACCCTCTATTATAATACCCTCTGTCCTGGTGCCTGCCTGGGGGCCACCATACAGGAATCTGTGTCTTTAAGAACTATGACACCCTCTGACCCTGAGCCCACTTGGGACAACCATACAGGAATCTGTGTCTTTGAGCACTACGACACCCTCTGTCCCGGAGCCTGCTTGTGGGCACCTTACAGGAATCTGTGTCTTCTCCCGCCTACTTGCGAGACTGGGTTACATGGGGCAACCTGGTCGGGATTTGAACTGCGCCATCAGGAGAGTAACATAAACAGATACCCAGGTAGACAACCTACAATGAATTCAGGTTCTTTCTGCACCGGGCGTATACCTGATATTTAGACCACATAAGACAGCAGATGGAACACAGGGGCGGATCGACAATGGAGTCAGGACATTCGGGTAACATAACAAGATTTTCTTACTGTACTCAGGGGAGCCATGCAGGCTCTGTCCTCGTCCAATGTCAATCCTCCCCGATGCTCACTTGGTTCAGCTGTCCCCGAGTCAGTGCCACAGTACGATGGCCCCACGTTGGGTGCTTGCTGTTTTGGATTGGTACTCAATCGATACCTCTGCTGTTGACTACCTGGTCCCAAATTGTGCGCACACAGAGAGTCATTGTGGACAGCAAGTCTGTTAAAAGTAACACTTCCTGTTTATTCTTGGTTACAACAGTTTATATAGGGAAAGAAAACAAACACAGGAAGTCGACATTTACAGGTGGTCACATTGTTATTCCTTTTTTGGTCATCTCACTGCCACCTGGACAAAGTTTGCTTTGGTTGTTGTCTCTGAATGGAGGCTCCATCTTGTTACATTGCGTAGTATATATTAGAAATGTCATCCATAACACACGTAGAGTACCCTATAATGCCAACAGTGCCATACAGTGCCTGTAGACAAACCATATAACGCCAACATAGTGCCATACAGTGCCCATAGAGAACAGTATAATGTCAACATGGTGCCATACAGTGCCTAAAGAGTATCTATGCCAACATAGTGCCATACAATTCCCATAGAAAACCATATAACGCCAACATGGTGCCATACAGTGCCCATAGATGATCAATGCCAACTTGTGCCATATACATTGCCACGAGAGTCTCATATAGTTCCCATAGAGGATCTATGCCAACTTGTGCCATACAGTGCCCATAGAGTACCATAAATTGTCAAGAGAGTCCCATATAGTGCCCATAGAGTACCCTATAATGACAACAGGGTGACATGTAGTGCCCATAGAGTATGCCAACATAGAGCCATACAGTGCCCTCAGAGTACCATATATTGTCAAGAGAGTCCCATACTGTGCCCAGATAGGACCATACAGTGCCTAGATAGGATCAGTTTGCAATGTGCCATGCTTTGTCTTAAAGTCATCATTTGACCCTATGGTATATAGGAAAACTCATCTCACCCTCCATCTCTTCTTTGCTTCCAGCTTTGTGTCCAGCATAGTGCAGTATTACTACAAGAGTGACGAGTCTGTGCGGAGAGATCCAGAGCTGCAGGCCTGGGTGGCTGAGATCTATGAGAAGGGCTTCCTAAATTATAAATCCTCAGGTATGAAGTCATAATGTCACTGACATGAGCAGAGATGTCTAAGGAGCTGGGGAAATAGTGTATTAATCCTGAGTTACATCATATCCTATACTGCAATAACACCCAGAGCTGCACTCATAATCCTGCTGTTATATCAGACCATGTACTCCAGCCACATCCAGAGCTGCAAAATTCTGCTATTAGAGCAAATCACATACCTGTTTTTAATTTTCTTTCTGCTTTTTCCTCTTTATTACTATGTTACTTTTATGTATTATAAATGACACATGTAGAAGATAGCCCCTGCAGACTGACCACTGACACTATGCAGCTCTGGATATGACTGTAAACCCCTCCACCATGAAGCTTCATAGACCAGTACATGGCCGGTCACATTCCTCAGCACTGACACTTTTCGCACATCTTCCCTCCACTAGGAATTCCATCATCCCTGGAGACAGTGCCCTCGCTGGTGAAGTACCTGACTATGATAATCTTCAGGTGTTCAGCTCAGCATTCAGCGGTCAATGGTGGTCAGGTAAGTGGCTACACATGGGGTGAGGATCGTCCACTCACGATCTATCCAGTAACTCCAGCAGGACCTTCTCCTCTCTTCTGGGTCTGGGCCAGTGCCCTTTAACTACTGGACGTCAACTTATCATACACAAAATAGATAAAAACATGTTCCTTTTTATACTGGCGCAGAAAGCCCCCAACTAGGAACAAATATGGTACAGCCTATGTTACTGTCCATAGTTATGACTTCCATGGAACAACTGTGTGGACAAAACAGTTATGTGACCACCACGCGAGTCTTGTGACCTCTGATATCCAGGTAACAGTAGTGTATGGAGGAGCAGAACTACTCCAGAATTACCACATCAACAATATGGAGGGCAGGGACTTACTTCCCAATTCCAATCTCAGTTATGTGCCAGGTAAAAGGGGAACCACACACAGAATGGATCTCTAGGCCACAAGCCATCACGGACATACATTCAGGCCCCAACACCTCCTGCACAACATTGGGGTGACCAGGGTATGGGACTCCAAAGCTCACTCTCGCCCCTCACTTAGCCTAGTCAGGACTACAGGTAGCAAGCACAAGCAGCCACTCAGACTGTACCGAGATAATTGGGGTTCATTAGGGCAACAAAGCAAAACTAAAATGTTATGCTTTAATATAAAGGTATTGTTCTTAGTTACAAATATTACAAAATTACAGACATACATAAACATGTGCACAACACATGTATGTAAAAAAAGGAATAAAGTAACAAAAAGCACAACTGTACCCACTGGATTGGTGCAAGGTCCCACTGAGAAGAACAGTTTGAAAACAATGGACAGACCTACACTTGGTGGTAACTCCTGGCTCTATCACTGGTCTGTGACACCGTAAATTGTTTTTAGGAAACTCCAGAAACCTCTGAGCCACTCATCTTGCCTAGGTCACAGAGAGGAATGGCTAATTACATGGAGGGGACAATAGTCCATAATTTCAGATTCTCCTGACTCCTCATAGGAGTCTCCTAGACTGTAGGGTTCCAAAGCATAAATTTACCAACCCAGGCAACAAATATGAAAGACAGATTCATAATTTAGGTCAATATCCATTTCTGTGGTTCCCCCAAGCCGAAATATTCTTGTGTTTGATATTAGAGGAGTGGCTGAGTTCCTTGACCATAATCTTATTAGCAAATTATAGAAAACATGGATTATGGGCAAAATTAGTTTGATGTATAATTTTTCCCATTGTCATCTTCCATGTTCTCAGCTACCTAAGGGTCATGGAGATGGATAGTCTGGCTTACATTCATCCTTTCCTCATTAACATGTCTGTGTTAAGTGGAATAGCTGCCAAAAGGACTTGCAACACTAACATAAAACAGATAAGTCACACACAAGATATTTACACTGAACAATTAACAAACCCCCCAAAAAATAGCTTCCATAAAAACAGACAGGATACATCACACAAGATATTTATATACAGAACAAATAAGCAACTGGACCAGAGAGGCTCATTTTCCTTACATACATAATAAATAAAAACAATGAAAAGTGGACAACCCCTTTAAATATATTAAATAAGATCATAAACATGCATATCATTCCATTACCAAAATATGTTCGGGTATTTCTTCACCCTATGCCTGGGGGCACCACAGTGTCTTATGAGCAACAGTGTAGGGGGGGTCAGAAGAGGAAGAACCACAAAAAGCCTGGAGATATTTTTAGATCCCAGCGAATCACTTTGAAACCAGAGATTAAAATTAGGATTCACCACCACAATGGTGGCTACTAGGCAGAATACATGGGTCAGTAGAAATGAGGGCAACAATATGAGGTAGATTTAATAGCCAATGGCTACAAACACTTAGTAGACATTCTGTATCAACACCAGAACTAAATCTAGAAGTTGGTTTTTCACTGCAGTTTGACTACTATGGCTGGATGCCCAATGGTCCATCATCTATGAAGAGCCCACCACCCACCACCAAAGGAGCCACTACACTTCAAAGTATCCTGGATGCCCTACCTGATGTCAACACCACCACCACAGGCGTGGTAACTGTGTGGCAGCTTAGCAGTGAGCCCATGGACCGGGTGGGTCTTCTTCAGGACTTTATGGTACTAAATCCACTTTTTGCTTTCTGCACTTTTTGGTCTTATATATTTTTTCCCTTCTGTTCCAGAGACATCTCGGCCATTACCCCGATGAGCATTTCATTGAGGAAACCCCACAAAATTGTATCCAGAAATTCAAGGAGAAACTCAACGAGATTTCCAAGATCATTAATGAGAAGAACACAAGTAGGAGATTGTCCTATCTATACCTGGACCCGAAGAGGATTGAGAACAGTGTCTCCATATAAGTAGATGCTCTCTCTTGCTCCTGAGGCTCCTCATCACTTTGTGGCCTCATCTAGTAACTTACTGAGTAGAAATGTGGTAAAAGGAGCCGGAAAAAATTATTTTAAATAATTACTATAATAAAAGATATTAGATTGATGGGAATAATAATTGTGTTCTGTGTAAAATTATTTCTATGCCTTCATTTTGTGCCTTCCTAGCTGTGCCTCACTTACTACAAGAGACACCCCAGGGATTGAGAAGCCTAGTCCTACAATATGGAAATAATAATAATAATCTTTATTTATATAGCGCCAACATATTCCGCAGCACTTTACAATATAGAGGGAATAAGCACAGACAAACCAGACATTACATTATAAAAAAAGCTACTGACAAATGAGACACAAGGGCCCAAACCATTTGCTTAGTGGGGCTCGGACACTTCTGGTGGTGACCCTGGCTACAATGTCCAGTATGTTAGTGGCCCTTAGGGATCAGTACCACTGCATCTTCCTTCTCCCTCACTATGTCTATCACAACCAAGAGGAAGCTCAATCTTATCCATCTGAACCATGTCTGCCCAAACTGGTGCCCAAATATCTTCCTACCCAGGCCCTACCCATAGAATAATAGGGGTCATCCCTTAGAAATAGGGATGGTCGAGGTCAGGGGTTCACTCTTCCTGATGCTTTTGTTGGAAGAGATAATAGACATATCCAATGGTGAGAAAGAAGGTGTTCACATGTATGGATTGACCTCTGTTCGTACACTCCAAATACTTTGATGGAGGTTTATGGGCAGGTGGCAGCAAAATGGCATGTTTTCTGTACAGGGACTTCCTACCTGTTCCCCAAATCTATATAGACTCCCCACCCATAGCGCCCTTAATGGTAATAATGACCCTGTTGGTACCCTAAACAATAAAAGTACCCTCAAACCGTAAATGTGCCCCAGATGGTTGTAGATCCTCCTGTTATGCTACCAGTATTAATCTTTTTTTTTTGGGCCCCCATAAAGTTGGTACACACCCCATGTAGTAGGTAGCCCCCCAAATTAGGCAGGCAATTAGGCCAAATTAGGTAGACCTCTACTATTAGGTAGGTAGAAAGATAGGTACTCCCCTCCATTAAGTTGCTAAGTTTTCCATAAAATAGGTAATTCGATTAGCTAGATAAGCCACCAATTTGGTTGTAAGAATAGGGCCTCCAGGATATAAAGATAGGTAATAGGGCCCCCAGTACAGACAGATAGATAGGTAATAGGGCCAGCAGTATAGATAGGTAATAGGGCCCCCAATATAGATAGGTAGGTAATAGTGCCCTCAATATATAGCTAGGTAGGTAATAGGACTCCCAGTATAGATATAGGTAGGTAAGAGTGCATATGAAAAATAAAAAAATAACAGTACTCACCTTTCCCCATTCCCTGAGGCTCCTGCTGTTGTCTTCTTCCCGGCACAGGTGGAGTGACGTCATCATACCGTGCAGGCAGCATGATGACATCCACATACCACCTTTGCCGGATACTCCAGAGAGTTGCAGGCCTGCTTGCAGCTATCCAGATTACTCAGCGGAGCACGGAGCACTCGCTCTCTGCTCAGCAGAAGCCTTCAACTGTATATGCGTCCAGAAGACACACATACAGTAGAAGAGACTGTTGTCACTCCAGGCCCACGGCAGCAGCCTGGAACCCGGCAAGGTGCGGGGCACCGGCAGTTTTATCCTATAGAGTTTTTATGCTATATAGGGTTGACAAACAACCGCTACCAAATAATTAAGCTCACATGTGGAACATGGTCAGCTGAGAGTCCAGAGAGTTGTTTGAGGTGGTTGTATAGCAACAGCCTCATCTGATCTAGGATTAATATGTTCTTAAGGATTGGCACGTAGCAAATATGGTGCTTCTTTTCAAAAAGGGGTTAAAAAGGGATCCTGGAAACTATAGGCCGGTAAGTTTAATCTTTGTTGTCAGTAAAATGTTTGATGGTTTTCTATCTCACTGAAAATAAATGTATAACCCTATTCCAGCATGGGTTTATGAAGGATCAGTCCTGTCAGACTAATCTCATCAGCTTCTCTGAGGAAGTTAGTTCTAGACTGGATCGGGGGTGAGGCATTGGATGTCATATATCCAGATTTGTCTAAAGCATTTGATACTGTTCCACATAAAAGGTTGGTAAGTAAAATGAGAATGCTTGGACTGGGGGAAAATGTTTGCAAGTGGGTAAGCAACTGGCTCAGTGATAGAAAGCAAAGGGTGGTGATTAATAGTATATACTCAGACTGGATCACTATTACTAGTGGAGTCAGGGGTCAGTATTGGAGGAGTCACTGTTACTATTGGGGACCACATTGGGGACCACAGGGCAGTATTCTTTTAAATATTTTCATTAATGATCTTACACAGGGATTGCACAGTAGAATATTGATCTTTGCAGATGATACTAAGCTCTGTAAAGTTTAACACTGATAAATGCAAAGTTATGCACATGGGAATCCATTCCATAATTACTTGTTAAACGGGAAAACGTTGGGTAAAAGTGACTGGAGAAGGACTTAGGGATGCTGGTGGACAATAAACTTAATTATAGCAGCCAGTTATAGTGACCAAGAGAAGGGTCTGGATACAATTCTAGATGTAATAATATAACAAGTTTCATTGACCAGGATTCAGGAGAAGGGTCTGGAGACATTTCTAGATGTAATAATATATCACGTTATAATGACGATGATACTTCACAATGGTCTAGATACAATTCTAGATTTAATAATAGAACAAGTTATAGTGACCGGGATTCTGGTGAAGGGTCTGGATACATTTCTAGATGTATTAATATAACAAGTTATAGTGACTAGGATTCTGGAGAAGGGTCTGGATACAATTCTAGATGTAATAATATAACAAGTTACATTGACCAGGATTCTGGAGAAGGGTCTGGATACATTTCTAGATGTAATAAATAATATAACAAGTTATAGTGGCCGGGATTCTGGAGAAGAGTCTGGATACATTTCTAGATGTAATAATAGAACAAGTTATAGTGACCAGGATTCTGGAGAGGGGACTGGAGACATTTCTAGATGTAATAATATAACAGGTTATAGTGACAGGGATTCTGGAGAAGGGTCTGAATACATTTCTAGATGTAATAATATAACAAGTTATAGTGTCTAGGATTCTGGAGAGGGGTCGTCTATCCAGGGATTTATTATAATTTATGCCAGATTGGAGTTGGGAAGAGATATTTCCCTAAAATGAGGACAATTGGTTTCTACCTCATGGAGGTTTTTGCTTCTTCCTGATCAACACTGTAGCACAGTACTGTAGGCTGAACTGGATGGACATGTAATGATATAAGCTGGAGAGGAGAATTCCTGCCATTGGTAACAGGCAGCAGCTTAGGGAGCCCTATGTAGTTCTGTAGGTTTAGGTGCTGTATTGCTCCATTTTCTTTGTGAGATCTTAGTACCTGTTTAAACGGGTGCATTTCCCTCCAAAATTCGAGCTGGTGGTGGCTGCTGGGGTAATTGTATGGATTATGTGCTTGCAAGTGTGGATCTGACTGTGTATTTCATTACTGTGCTGTATATTTCTAGTAGGGCCATCACCACTAGACACCTCACCCCTCTGGTCCAGTCGTCTACAGATTTAGAATGCCGTCTCTTGATGTCCTGCCCACATTTTATGTACTCCTCGAGCTGCATGGAGCTCAACAGGTGGTTAAACAAAGTGTCTTAGACTAATGATGTCCAGAAATGCAAAATATCCATCTGCTTATTGGCTGTGCTCACACAGGGATGGGGAAGAAATACATGTCCTCTCGCTATGCAGACATGGTGGCCAGGCTCCTTTTCACCTGCGGTCTGGCTGGGGGAAGCATAGGAATTCATCACGGAGAGAAATGACTAATACCGGACACTAGTGATGAGCGATTGCGTCAACTATCGTCATCGGATCAATAGTCGATATTGTCAATTATCATGCCGATATCCGATATCTGATAATAGATAATCTCCGATGACCATTAAAGTCTATGGGAGAGCAACAACACCTTCATTCTTACACCCAAACAGGGATGGAGAAGCTGGAATTAACATCCACAACAATAAACTGGATACGTGCTACATCTTAGGCAACACACTTAGGTTATAAAGGTCACAGAAAAAAAGACACAGACCATTCACTATCCCTGTCTTGTACCACAGCATGACCCTTAAACCTGCATCACCCACAAATTAAAAAGAGCCAGAAGGCAGTATGATTTGAACCATCATTTTACTTGAACTGGACATTGACTATCCCTGTCCTGGAACGCAGCATGAGCCCCAAACCTGCATGACCCCCAGATTAAAAAGTGCCGGAAAAAGGAGTCTTTCAACCACCATTTTAGTTGAACTGGACATTGACTATACCTGTCCTGTACCACAGCATGACCCCTAAACCTGTTTGACCCACAGATCACAAAGTGGCACTATGCTATTTTGTACAGTCACTGTCATTTAGTATATTTTTTTGGTAACTGACATTTGTTTACAGAATTTATTTAGGGAAGTTTTATTTATAGTTTTACATTATTATCATTTTGCTTTTTTTCAAGTGTGATAACATACAACATACACCCCTCCCTGCAGTTTTTAAAGGTATTTTTTACACGTGTAGATGTGTTAATTCGTTCGCACACCCATAAGTAATAAAAATGTCCTAATCATCCCCAAAACACTTCTTAGTTGAGAAGACATTTGCCCTCCTGGCTTCTGAGAGTGATTCAGCCAATCAATTCATTGGTTTCATTTTTCCTCCAAATCCTTCTTCAGTGATTAGGGACAGACTCCCCTGGAGATCAAATGATGCGACCCCATAGTGACTCCAGCCCCAGAAAATTTTAAGCCTCAAATTGTGCAATTTGTGTCCAGCCCTGGAGCCCTTTTTGACACTACTTAACCTCACAGAAATTTGAAGCTCTCCTGATTGCCCCTAACGGTGAGAGCCAGTGCTGCCGTCAGCCATCTGTTAACACGGAGGTCCAGCTGCCAGGGCCAGACTTACAGTGGGTGTGCGGTGAGAGCCCAGGCTAGCGTCTGTCATCTATTAACACGCAGGTTCAGCAGCCAGGGCCAGACTTATAGTGGGTGTGGTGAGAACCCAGACTAGCGTCTGTCATCTATTAACACGGTAAAAATGCCCTTATGATGAAGCAACTAAAACAGTTGTGCTGAAGCAGAGTGTGGAAGCGGAAGTGTGAGGTAAGACCTCCAGCCTTCCTCAGTACACAGTCAAGACCTGGGTAGTGCTTGCCCCTCCGTATGAGTGCGGACCAATTGAACTTCACTTGGAAATGCTGGTGGTTGACGCTCCTGTTTCACCCAGGTGCCCTTTTTCTTGGCATTCTTTTTCTCGTTTTACTAAACGTGTTGGAGGAAATTGTCTCTGTTCTTGGGGTGGCGAATGTGCTCCATACACCATGTCCTCTGAATAACCTACATCTGTTCAAGTTTTCCTGTACCTCCCTTGTACAATTCAGAGGAATATTTGTATCAGCTATTTTGTACATGCAAGTTTTTTAGTAGTTTAATTCTAGAAAAAATATTTTTAAAATAGGATGGAATCCCACCACGTCTTTGATTCTCTTTTTTTAATTGTATTAAATGGGTTGTCTCACTACAGGGATTGCTAGCTATGTTAAAGATCTTGCAAAAACAAGTCATTTTGCAATATGTGTCCATTAACAGTGTCCAACCTATTCCTGTTTTTGACAGCACCATGCCCCATAAATTTTAAAACATCACCCTTGAGCCACTGTTGACAATTGTGAAGAACAAATGTCTGTTAGAAACGACATTTTTTATAACAGGACCTGTAGTTTAGCTGCATTTCACTACAACATGCCCGCCAAAAATTCAAAACATGACCCTTGAGCCACTTTTGACAATTGTGAAGAACAAATGTCTGTTAGAAACCACATTTTTATAATAGGACCTGTAGTATTGCTGCATTTCACAGCAGCATGACCGAAAAAATTATAAAAATGCCACTTAGAAGCCACATTTCTGTTCCAAAGGACCATGATTATAGTTGTATCTCACAGCACCATGACCCCAAAACCATTGACAATGCGAAAAATTCTAAAGATGAAGGGCGACATGTATGAACGGGCTTTACGCCTGTTTTCTGGCGTACACTGCGCCTCCCAGCCCGAATCCCGCTGTCGGACGCAGCGTTCGCCACTTTCGGCTGCGGTCCGCATGAAGGGGCGGGCAGTGGGCGGGCAGTGGGCGCGGTGGGGCGCGGTGTAGGCATTCCGGGGCGGGACGCGGCGCGCTCGTATAGTCCGAGGCATGTACCATCGCGGCTCGCCAAATCGCGGCGCTCGGCAGCTCCGACAAGCAGACCAGGTTTTTTTTGGTCTAAATCCTCCGGCAGAGGCGAAGTGAAGCAGGATCCGAACATGCGAGGAAGCGGATCGAAGATCGCGACAGAAATCTCGGCGCTCCGCTCCGTGCAGCAGGAGTATGATTCCGAAAAAATCGCCTTTATAAAGGCGGAAAACAGTGTCAGAAGAGAGCTGCACGTAAAAAATACACATAATAAAAAAAAACATCACTTTTCCAAACTCTAGAACGGCGCAATATCAACAAATATGATATTGCAAATTGCCGGGAAATACAGTAATTCAAAATCTGAAACCTATTCTCATTGGTCGGCAGAAACCGGCCAATCAGAATCGGAACGACAGTGAACCATTAAAAGCTATGGGGAAGAAGTGACCAATCAAAAACCCCGGCGGGATAATTCAGAATACAGTAAAAAGGCTGAAAAGAGCTGATTGGCTGGGCTAGCGGGGTCTCGGCTAGCACAGTCAATCAGAATAGGAGCGACAAAGTCCCATTCTAGCCTATGGAGAAGTGTAGACCAATCAGAATCCAGGGCGGGATAATTCAAAATACAGTAAAAAGACAGAAAAGAGCTTATTGGCTGAGCTAGCGGGGGCTTGGCTATCCCAGCCAATCAGAGCGCGAGCTACTTCTCCCATTATACTCTATGGAGAGATGAGCGCACTCAAATCTCGGCGCTCAGCGTCGCACGGCATGAAGTATTAATCAACAAATTATTTTTATACAGTGTAAAACATTCTCAGATAAAGACCAGAACACTTCTTTAAAAATAAAGCAGTTAAAATCCCGAACAACGCGTTCGTCGCCGAGACCGGCGATACATAGGGAATTGCAAGAGAGAGAATTGCCGGGAAAGACAGTAATTCAAATTTGTAAAGCTATTCTCATTGGTCGGCATAAACCAGCCAATCAGAATAGGAGCGACAATGTCCCATTAGATCCTATGGAGGAGAATTGACCAATCAGAATAGGAGCGACGGTGGCCCATTTTATCCTATAGAGAAAAATGGACCAATCATATTCAAAGGCGGGACAGTTCAAAATACAGTAAAAAGGCAGAAACGAGCTGATTGGTTGAAGCAGCGGGGGCTCGTCCAGCTTAGCCAATCAGAGCGCAAGCTGCTTTCTCATAGAGTTCTATGGGGAATCGAAATTTAAAAGAGGTGCCGTAATTTGGACCAATGGGAGAGCGAGCGAAGCTCCTATGGGTTTTCTAATGCAATCTGGTATAAAAGTGTACATGGCTGAAATCAAATTATAACACTACAGAAGTTGTGCCGATGTGTATATAAAAGGAATCCTAATATGTGGCTAACGAAATAAAAATTTTAAATCAAGAAAATCATGCTTATTTCTTTATTTTCGATGCACCCATACTATTGATCCTTGGCTAACGAAAATATTAGGATTCCTTTTATATACACATCGGCACAACTTCTGTAGTGTTATAATTTGATTTCAGCCATGTACACTTTTATACCAGATTGCATTAGAAAACCCATAGGAGCGTTTTCTAATGCGTTTTCCTGAGAATGTAGAACGCCTTTATAAAGGCGATTTTGGATTTATACTCCACACCGACATGTGGAATGATTTCTCGCCGCTCCAGCCTCTCTCGCATCAGAACAGATTTTCGGCGCAGTCCCGCACGGCGCCTTAGTCCCGCACTGCGCCCCACACACTGACGAGGTGTGGCGGACTTTTCCCCGCATGTATGAGGGCACTTCCTCGGACGGCGAATCTTCGGCGCAGCGCCGCACAGCGCCCATGTCCCCGCACTGTGCCCCACGCACTGGAGAGGCGCGGCGGACTTTTCCCCGCATGTATGATCGCACTACCTCCGGCGGACAATCTCAGACGCAGCGCCAAACTTCGCATCATTCCCGCACTGCGCCCGACACGCTGGCGATGTGCGGCGGACTTTACATGATATGTATGAGCGCGGCCCGTCCCTGAAATAAATCAGGCGCAGATTCCGCCGGGAAACTGGCGGAAAACGGCGCCTCGACCCGGCGAGCTTCATACATGTGGCCCGAAGTGAGTAAATGGAATATGGTTTTGTCACGAAACCTTGGTATCTTTTACAGTCTACTCACAGCAAAACCAGCAAAATGAACTTTTGGGAACAGAATAAAAATTGCAGTAAGAAATTATCATTTTAAAAAACATTTTTCAAGAGGACCATTTCTTTTGGAAGAGGAATGTGAAGTAGACCGGCAACTAATCGGTGACATTGGCAATTGGGGCCACAACATCATCAGAGATCCATGCCTGATTCATCTTGATGAAAGTCAAACGATCCACATTATCTGTGGAAAGCCGGATGCGTTTGTCTGTAATGACTCCTCCGGCTGTGCTGAAGGTCCGCTCAGATATGACGCTGGCTGCTGGGCAGGACAACACCTCTATGGCGTTGCGAGCGAGCTCGGGCCATTCATCCATTTTGGATACCCAGAAGTCGATTGGGTCCGAAACATATCCAAAAACATCGGTGTTGAGACGCAGATAGTCGTGCACCATGATCTTTTTTTTTTTTTTTTTTAAAGAATTTTATTGCACAGAAGCATCAATAGACCAACAGAAATAGGGTGTGTACTATTAAAACATAACTTTTAATATAAATTTGTTAAAAAAAAAATAAATAAATATATATATATATATATATATATATAATATATTATATATATATATATATATATATATATATATATATATATATATAACTAGCAACTGTCAGATAAACCTAAGTCGGAAAAGGCGGAGGAATAGAAAAACCTAGCTCACCCAAAGAGCCTATACTGGCCCTAGAGAGAACATACGGAGAACCCGTCCCGTTAGGACGACCCCGTCAGGAACCTCCCCCTATTGCACTCTTACCACTACACTAACCCTAAAATAAAGATGAAGTCCCAACATGTTTCATACCGCCAATATTCCTCAGGGGACAGATGTGGCAAAATGGAAAAATTACACAGACAAAAAGATACCTGTGTATAAGTGTAAAGGCAATACCTCTGATATGCTGTCCAAAATGTATTGGGTATGCCTCCAAAGGTAAGAACAGATTAACTTACCCCCATAGAAAATCAGAGAAATTAGGGATGTGAAGTGGAGTAAGGTAGCTCCAATGTGTCATCTCATCTATACAGGAAGAAATGCAGAGGAAGTTATCATACTAACACTCTGTATCTAATGATTGTAAGCACAATATATGTCATTTCCGTAGATTTAAACTTACCAGTTGACACGTAACAAATCCCTAGGGAGCACACCCGAGGCAAGGTGTCTGACAGGATAATCCACCCTGCTCAGTTGGCGCCGCTAATGTGCTCAAACCCGCATCTATTTAAAGCCGGTGACGCACTTCCGATTCCGGCGCAACAAACGGAGTTATGGGTGAAGAAAGGTCATCACCTAGGTACCCGCCGTAAACAAAACTACGGCGCTCCCGCAGTGCCGAAGACGCGCGGATGCACGCGCAGAAGAACGCGGCGCCTCCGCAAAGCCGCGGCGTCGCATATACACGGACGACCACGCATCTCACGGAGCGGCCAAAGAGCCGCGTCCCATTCAAGGCAGCACACAAAGGTGATTAAAGAAAGGCGCTCATAGAGAGAAAGCGACCTGATGATTCATAAAGGAGGTTTTTTTAAAAATGACAGTTACAACACAAAAACTATGAGGATGTATTATTAAATGGAATGCACTTCAAAATAAATAAATAATGACAAATGTATCTCAGTATTGTCACTATAATAAGAATACCACTACTCAGATATAGCAAGAAAAATTTAACTGTTCATTAAGTCCCTTTGGTGTGACAGTTTTTAACTTAAAGATCCAGAATGTCTCACGTCGCAAAAGCGACTTGTCCCAATCACCTCCCCTGTCGGGTGGTTTTATAGCATCAATCGCTTTAAATTTTATGCATGTGGGATCCCCCTCATGCATTAAATTGATATGACGTGAAATCGGCGTATCACGATTATGGTGAATATCATTAATATGTTCGCCAACCCGTCTCCTAAATTCTCTGATAGTTTTGCCGATATATTCTAACCCGCAATTGCATGTTGCCTTATAGATCACGCCCTTCGTTTTACAATTCACAAAGTGTTGAATTTGAAATTCCATTGAGAGAGTGTTACTGATAAAAGTATTTCCCGTCTCAATGAAGGGACACGCCACACAGCCACTACATTTGTAGCAGCCTAGGGGTTTTTTTACCCAACCAAGTGCCAGTAGTCTTTGGTGAATAGAAGTGACTATGCACTAAGAGGTCCCTCAAATTTTTACCTCTCCTATAGGTGATATGTGGGTAAAGTCCCACCATATCACACAAGTCCGGATCGGATCTCAGAATGGACCATTTTTTTGTTATGATCTCCCTTACCTCTTTGGCTGCTCCATCAAAATCACCCACTAAACGGAGAACCGAATCCTCTGGGTCACCTTTGGTTTCTCTAGTTGACAACAGAGATTCTCTAGGTAGAGAGAGGGCATTTTTGTATGAATCCCTCAAAATCCTGTCTGGATATCCTCTCTCTCTAAAACGAAACCGGAGAGATTCCGCTTGTTTTTTATACTCTCTTTTTGTAGAACAGTTCCTACGAACCCTAAGGAACTGTCCTTTGGGTATACCCCTCTTGAGTGGGACGGGATGACTACTGTCCCACCTAAGAAGGGAATTGGTGGCTGTAGGTTTTCGATACACCGATGTCTCAAATTCTCCCTTCTCGTTTTTGTTAATAATAATATCCAAGAATGGGAGGGAGTGGGAATTAATCTCAAATGTGAAGTGTAACCCGATGTTATTTTGCACATTGAGGTGATCTACAAATCCTTTAAATTCCTCCTGGGTGCCTGTCCAAACAACCAGAATGTCATCTATGTATCGTGTCCAAAAGAGGATCTTATCTGTGCCAAATGAATTAGCATCACCAAAAACACAATTGTCCTCCCACCAGCCCAGGAGCAGACCTGCGTAAGTTGGCGCACAGGAATTGCCCATGGCAGTTCCCCTGAGCACAGAAGCATCAATACAAATTCTTAACATATTGGTACATTATACATGGCTGTCACTGGGTACAGTATGTTCCATCTCGAAACAGTGTTCTTTGCACACTTATTTCTGATCCCAACAAGCACTTCTGGATTTTGTTGTTTTCACCCCTTAAACTCTCCCCTCTCCCCCCCAAAAGGTTCCCAACTGGCTCCTAAATCCTCTAGACATCAATATCCAGGTTACCCAAATTACCCTTTAATCGTTCTTTTAGGTAGTACTCAGTATATTTGAAAGGTTCCATTACTTCCTTGATTTCAGCTGCGGTAAATGTACTGGAAATATAAGGTTTCCATTTTTTAAAGAACGCTCTGGAACATTTATCTTTATCTCTTTCTGTATCCAGTTTTTCTATAAGGAACATTCCTCTTAAACACTCAACAATCTCCGCCTCGTCTGGAACCGATGGCTTGATCCAATGTCTCAAAATGCAGCGTTTGACTGCCAGAAGCATTACATGAAGCCCTTTATCGGATAACGAGTTAGACCTGTCAGCTATGTAATGAAAAAGAAGGCTCTCGGGTGTCTTAGGAATGTCAACATCCCAGATCTTCTTGATCATGGTCAATACTTTGTTCCAAGTACTTTCTATCTCCGGACATGACCATAGACAATGGAGCAGATCCGCCTTGTCTAATTTGCACTTAGGACATTCTGACAGATATTGTGCCTTAATCTTGTAAGGGATGTTAAACGCGTATATAGCCCTATGGGCAATCCTAAATAGTATCTCCCTCCACTGCACATTAGTCGTGGCTTTTCTTACTATATCCATGCCCCTCAAGATCTTTCTCGTGAGATCCTCATCTTGCAATCTAAGCTCCCATGCTCTAAAAATTGATTGTGACGTCTCACTTGAATCTACTCTGTGAAGAACTCCGTACACCTGAGCTAATAGGCCCTTCGACCCCTCCACTTTGCAAAGTGCCCTAAAGTCCTCTGACTCCCTCATCGACCCCAAGTTACCAGTAGAGGCTTTACAAAAATTCCTAACCTGCAGATACTGAAACACCTGAGTCTGACTTAATCCAAACACTTTGCGTAGCTGATCCCAGGGCATCAACGTTCCCTCCTGGTTTAGTATATCCTCTAAAGAGCTAATACCCTTTTCCCTCCACTTGTGGAACAAGGCATTCTCCATGCCCGCTTGAAAGGAAGGAGTTTCCCACAGAGGTAGGAAGGGCGAGACAAGCATAGGTCTCCCCAACAGCTTCCTTATATGTCTCCATGTTGCCAGCGTATCCCGCAGGATAATGCTCTGTTTGGCCTTTGGAGGATGTTTCCTGTATGGCAAATGAATTAAGGCCTTCAAGGAGATGGGCTCCGCTAACTGGGATTCCAGATCAATATTGGAAACGCAGTTCCAGCCCCCTAACCAGTCCCTAATATGTCGCCACATTGCTGCCAAGTTATATAAGCGTACATTCGGTAACTGTGCCCCTCCCTGCCCTCTTCCTGCTGTTAATTTCTTTTGACTAATCCTCGGCTGTTTTCCCCGCAATATAAATCTAGTGAATGCTCCCCTTAGCAAATTTATGTCCTTATGTTTTAATAGGATTGGGATATTCTGGAGTGGGTATAGGAGTCGCGCAAAGCTTATCATTTTGATAAGGTGCACGCGACCCATGATTGAGAGTGGAAGGTCCATCCACTTATCGAGCTCTGATGTAATCTTCTTAAAGAGTGGGCCATAGTTCAAATTCTATGTCATGGCTGATCTAAACCCTATCTTTGTGCCTAAATAGGTAAGGTGCGATTTAACAACCTCCACCCCTAGTTTCCCTTGTAGCCTTCCTGTTTGGGAGCCCAAGTGCATAAGCTGACATTTGCTCTTGTTAACTCGGAATCCCGAAAAAGCACCAAACTCGTCCATCGCCCCCAAAACCTTATCTACTTGATTCTGTGGATCGCTTAAAAAGACTAGCAAATCATCTGCGAAACAGATCATTTTTTTCTCTATCTTGCCTACTTTAATCCCCTGAAACAATGGTGATCGAAGTAAATGGATCGCCAAGGGCTCCAGTGCTAAATTGAACAATAAAGGCGACAAAGGGCAGCCGTGTCTCGTCCCTTTTTTGCAAATAGATTGGCGATGACAAAAAAGCCAGGAGTGTTAACCCTCGCCTGTGGGGACTTATACATGGCCTCTATGTAATCTCTAAATAATCCTCACCCACAAAACTGGTAAAAAAAAAAGCCATTTCAATGCAGGTTCAAAGCAGAGTCTGGGCTGCACAATATGCACTCTCCTTTCAAAAGCCTGCCTGCCTGCCTGTCTGTGTTCGCCCGCACCAACCCTCCCCTCCTCCCGCAGCTGTACAGCGCTAGATGCTTCTTTAAAAGTCTCTGTCTAACTAAGTAAGAGCTGAAATTCTCTAATCTACCTATGCTCTAATGTTCAAAGCTAAAAGCATAGTTGTCTGTAGGAATAAAGAGAAGAACTGTGTCTCTGAGCTGAGCTGTATTGAGAGAGATCTAGCACACGTCCTGCTCTAATGAGAGACACTGAAACACTGATGATGAACAGGAAACGTTGTTCTATGCAAAACGAGTTCATGTGATTTTTCCAGCCAATAACAACCATACACATCACAGTCATGACGTCACACACGCATCTCACCCTGCTCTTTGCTCTAAGCTGATTTGCTGGCCGCCAAAATGACAGGAAGCACCGAAAATGGCGCGATATTAATAGATTATACGCAGATTCTCACCTAAATTATTGCGTGATCAGAAATTTCCGATCAACCTAAAATCCGTGCCGATTTCAGTTTTGTCGATTATAATCGCTCATCCCTACCGGACACTAAAAGCCACATGTATGAAACTGTTTAGGTCTAAAAATCACTTTTTTGCCCATAGGTTATTATGGGCAAAAGATTGCGTTTTAGACCTAAACAGTTGTCATACATGTGACCCTAAATGACACCAGAAGCAGGAAATTTATTAAATTGCAAATCAAGTAATACCATAAACATGCACAGCATTCAATGACTGAAATATTTACAAATGTCTTGAGCCTTTGCCTAAGGGCATAGACATCCATCCCCTGAGTGGTCGGGGTCCCTCCAGGGGTGCGGCACCTCACTACTCTAGGGGCAGCACAGTGTCTCAGGTAACGGGTGGTAACTGCTGTGTGGCAGCTCAGCGGTGGGTCTTCTTCAGGACTTTATGGCTTTCCAAACTTTTTGGTCTTATATTTTTTTCCCTTCTGTTCCAGAGACAACTCGGCCATTACCCCGATGAGCATTTCACTGAGGAAACCCCACATAAATGTGTCCAGAAATTCCAGGAGAACCTCACCGTGATTTCAAAAACCATTAATGAGAAGAACCCAAGTCGAAGACTGTCCTATCTGTACCTGGACCCGAAGAGGACTGAGAACAGTGTCTCCATCTAAGTAGATCCAAAAAAAGAAGGTTAGGTCAGCACCGAAGTCCTCATATAGCAATCATCCGGAGGTAATGCAACAGATCGTCCAAGGTCAGTTAGCCCAAAACTGGCCACAAAGTATCCAAAAAATCGCTGTAGAAGTGGACATCAGCATAAAAAATTCCTCCTTTATTCAAAATACATAGTACAAAACGAGCAACGTTTCGGCCCAAGTAGTGAGCCTTTTTCAAGCAATTGCTTTAAAAAGGCTCACTACTTGGGCCGAAACGTTGCTCGTTTTGTACTATGTATTTTGAATAAAGGAGGAATTTTTTATGCTGATGTCCACCTCTACAGCGATTTTTCCATCTAAGTAGATGTCCCTCCTGCTCCTGGGGCTCCGCGCCACGTCATGCGTCATCCAGCCTGACCTGGGCCCAGTCTGTTGCCCCCATTTATTAAAGTTTTGAGTAGAGCTGTTATAAAAATAGACTGAAAAAATGGTTAAAAATAAACTATTGAGAATTCTCAGATTAATGCAAATCTCATTGTGTTTTCTGTATGAAGTGGTTTTCGTGCTGCGCCTCTTACTAACAGTCCAAGGTTGGGAAGCCTGAGCCTACAAGATGGAAGACCAAAGGACCCAAAGCATTTGTGTGGGGCCCGGACACTTCTGATGGCGGCCCTGGCTATAGACCCCAGTATGTTATTGGCCCCGAGGGACTAAGACCACATCCTCCTCCTTCTCATGCACCAAAACACGCAGCAAAAAATGCGGGCATAGTCTGCCATTGGTTTCTATGGAAGCTCATGCGGGGGGTTATCAGGTGTCTCTTGACTCATTACACAACATGTAAAAACAACTGGGAAGCGCGTCAATTCATCAGGCCTCCTGTATGAAATCTGTTCGGTAGTAAGAATGTCCTTGTTGCCTATAACAACCAATCAGAGCCCATAATAACCAATTAGAGCTCATAGCAACCAATCAGAACTCATAGCAACCAATCACAGCCTATAGTAACCAATCACAGCCTATAGTAACCAATCAGAGCTCATAGCAACCAATAAGAGCTCTCAGAAACCAACCAGAGCCCATAGCAACCAATCAGAACCAATAGTGACCAATCACAGCCCATAGTAACCAATCAGAGCTCATAGCAACAAATCAGAACTCATAGTGACCAATCACAGCCCACAGTAACCAATCAGAGCTCTCAGAAACCAATTACAGCCTTAAGTAACCAATCAGAGCCCATAGCTCCTAATCAGAGCCCATAGCAACCAATCAGAGCCCATAGCTACTAATCAGAGCCCATAGCAACCAATCACAGCTCATAGCAACCAATCAGAGCCCATAGCTACTAATCAGAGCCCATAGCAACCAATCACAGCTCATAGCAACCAATCAGAGCCCATAACAACCAATCAGTCAGAGCCCATAGTAACCAATCAGAGTTTAGTTTTTATTTTTCAAGTGCGCTCTATGAGATGAAAGCCAAGTTCTGATTGGTTGCTATGGGCTCTGATTGGTTGTTATGAACTCTGATTAGTTACTATGGGCTCTGATTGGCTGCTATGGGTTCTGGTTGGTTGTTATGAGCTCTGATTGGTGGCTATGGACTCTGATTGGTTGCTATGGGCTCTGATTAGTTGTTATGGGCTCTGATTGGTCGCTATGAGCTCTGATTGGTTACTATGGGCTCTGATTGGTTGCTATGAGCTCTGATTGGTTGCTATGAGCTCTGATTGGTTGCTATGGGCTCTGATTGGTTGCTATGCGCTCTGATTGGTTGCTATGAGCTTTGATTGGTTGCTATGGGCTCTGACTGGTTACTATGAGCTTTGATTGGTTGCTATGGGCTCTGATTGGTTGCTATGGGCTGTGATCGGTTTCTATGGGTAACAAAGACAGTCTTATTGCTTGACAGTTTTGGCCTTTGGGATGGGTTTTCTTCTCTTTTGCTCAGGGTCTGGGATGAACGAGGATATATTGTGATAGACTGAACTGTCACAGATGCGGCAAAGTCATTATGGGGAATCTTCATTTTAACTTTTTTTTACTATTTTTATATCTTGAATGTATTTTTTCATTATTATTTGAACATGTCCCCTCTTGTGTAATTGACCACCCGGGGCTCAGTTCTGTATGATGTGAATAATACGGAGGGGTGTATCAAGATGGCGTTGCGATGACTTCCTGCCTGGGGCAGGAAGTAATGGAAGCGCTTAGGCTGCGTCCACATGACTAAGGACAGAATATTGGTCAGATCCTGACTCCTACGGCCGTGTCTACGCAGCGCGGTGTTCTAGGATTTCCGGCAGATTCAGGACAAAATACCATATTCTGGCCTAAGAGTCAGGTCAGTATTTTATCGTCCGCGGATTTTCCATCCCCCTCAACCATTGAAATGCACATGTTCTGTCCGAAAACCGGGCACAAGAATGAACATGTTCTAAGGTTTTCAGAACGGCGATGGCAAAAACCGTCTGGCTGAAAATCCGCTCAGTGGGGACGGCTGCAGGGATTTCCTATGAGGGTCTATGGGGGAGGTTGTCAGTCGATTTTCACACCATTTTCTCATGTTCTCTCTTCCACCGGACGGGCGACAATTTAGGAAACCATCAGTAAAAAAAAACATTCTGTGTAGACGCCGCCTAAAGCCGCGCACTCTGAGGAGGATTGTGAGAGAATTGTGCACGAAAAAACCAAGACTTCTAATTTGTTTTCGTTGCAGTTTTTCAGATTTGGTTTTTCAATGGTTTTTTGTCAGACAGTGAAGAGATCTATTTACATAATAGTCACCTCTCTGTATATGTATATATGAATAGATATTTCTATAGATCCCCCTGTATATACCCCCTATTAATACCATATACCCTATATATCCCTATTAACACACACTATTGATACCCTTACAGATCCCCTATACATACCTCTATTAATACACCCTATAGATACCCCATATATACCCCTATTAAAACACCCTATAGATACCCCTATACCCCCTATATATCCCTATTAATACATCCTATAAATACCCTTTTTTTTTACCCCCTATGGATCCCCTATATATTGAGCCATATTAATACCCCTATAGATCCTCTATACAGGTACCCCTGATAGATGTCACCTATAGAACCCTAAGGGGTGGGAGTGGGGCGGGCCCAATAGACGCTCATTATTCTCGGCGCGTATATGCCGTGAATAATTGACATGTCACTTCTCCGAGCGGGGAGATGAGACGTAATACATAGTTCTCTATGAGAACTGTGGATTACCGTAATGACTGGGACATATCTCGCCCCGTATTTAGCACAGTACGCCGTGAAATACGGGGCGAGATAAGTCCCAGTTCAAGCCGTGTGAACATAGCCTTATGGTTTCCTCTATAGATACTCCCTATAGACACCCCCATCGATCCCCTATTGATACCTCCTATGGATCCCCTATATACACCACTATTATTACCCCCTGTAGCGCTACAATAGATACCCCTAGTCCGATACCTCATCTATATTGTGTATACAGAAGTGTGTATAGAGTTACCTATTTTTTGCAGATAATTATATGTACACAGAAATTTAAAAAAAAAAATACCAAAAAACCCGCCGTTTTTGAAATCCAACCACAGAAAATCCGAGTGGTGTAGACTTTTCAATTGAGGTCTATGGAGATGGTTTTATGAGCGGATTTTGACAGTTTTCAAATCTGAAATCCGTATTAAAATCTGACGGTAAAACCCTGTGGTTTAGGACCTTAGGCTCAGTGCACACTGTGTTATTTTGAACGGATGACGGAACAGAAAGCGGATGAGTTAACGTGTTCATTGACTCCTGTAGGTGGACGGATGCAACGTGCATGGACATAGTCTCCGCTTTTACACTTTCCATCAAATATGTGTTTAATGTTAACGGGTGAAGGCGCAGCACTTCTTTAAGTTACAAAACTTCTATGTCCGAATCAAAGAACAGCGAAAAACCAGCGACAGCCAATAGAAAAGCCGGTAAAACATCTGCTCCAAACAGGGCACGTTTGCCATACGTGTAATGTATACGTTTTGCCGGATAGTCAGGCGCAGTGCCCACTCTGCCTCATCTGTAACAGAGAAAATGCATGAAAATACCCAACAAAACAAAGAAAAGCAGCGAAAAAAACAAGCCCAGAAAAGAGGAACATGTTTCACTGCAAGACTCTGCCACCTGTGAGCCCGGCCGAGGTCTGCAGGGGAGCTCCAGTGCATTAGGGAAGACGCGGAGCTGGAGCGGGCAGCTGGGGTGAGGATAGCAAGGTTCCTCAGCGCCCTCCACAGGCCGGGTTTTCAGGAGGCCCTCAGTGCTGCACAGGAGGGGTAATTATTGTCAGTGCAGTCTATGGGGAATACTCAAAACATGAGCTGAGGGGAGGACACAGGATTAGATATAAAAGGAGCCAGGCCGGGGGTTCTGGAGAGGATACAGCTGTGGGATTACAAGATTGTGAGTAAGAGGCCAGGGTGGAAGCAATAGTGGGTGTGAGCCACAGGACTGTAAGAGGCCAGGATGGTGGTGGTGTCCATAGAGGGTGTGTGGTACAGGTGGGGCCACAGAACTGTAAGAGCCAGCCGGGGTTCTGGAGAGGAACAGCTGGGTTACCAGATGTAGAAGAGGCCAGGGTGGAAACAATAGAGGGTGTGAGCCACAGGACTGTAAGAGGCCAGGATGGTGGTGGTGTCCATAGAGGGTGTGTGGTACAGGTGGGGCCACAGAACTGTAAGAGCCTGGGCTGGTGGAGGTGTCCATAGAGGGTGTGTGGTACAGGTGGGGCCATAGGACTGTAAGAGCCCAGGATGGTGGAGGTGTCCATAGAGGGTGTGTGGTACAGGTGGGGCCATAGGACTGTAAGAGCCCAGGATGGTGGTGGTGTCCATAGAGGGTGTGTGGTATAGGTGGGGCCATAGGACTGTAAGAGCCCAGGATGGTGGAGGTGTCCATAGAGGGTGTGTGGTACAGGTGGGGCCACAGAACTGTAAGAGCCCAGGGTGGTGGTGGTGTCCATAGAGGGTGTGTGGTACAGGTGGGGCCACAGAACTGTAAGAGCCTGGGCTGGTGGTGCTTTGTGGGGGCCAGCTTCCCTGTAAGGTTTCTCCTGTGTTTTCCTGGCTGTAGAAGGGGCTTGGTTTTCCTTGGGGCCCATGGACTCTATAGGACTCTGTCTGGCCTTGGCCCCTGATGCCTCTTGTTTGAGGCTCAATCTACATGAGCATTTTTACATGTCTTTTTCTATAAGACCTTAAAAAAGATTGTGCCACAAAGTAACTGGACATTAACCCCTTCACACCGAGGATGTGTTCTTGCATCTGTTTGTGGGGGTTTTTTTTGTTTTTTTTTCTCTCTTGTGGGCTGAGATGTATTTGTCGGGTGGACAAGAACAGGAATTGCTGCACTGTTCTGCTGGCTTTGTATTCAGGAAGTTTGCTGTCTGGTAGAAATGTTCTGAGAGACTTCATTATTTTTTTTTTTTCTCCTTTATACATGTAGCTCTCATAGGTTATTTGACCTCTGAGGGGCTTGATTGCTTGTACCCACTAAAGCAGAGGGGTGTATTAAGATGGTGCTCCTATTCTTTACTAAGGTGGATGTAATAGTAGCAGTAACATGGCAGCCACAGGAGCCTTCATTAGGTCTCCATCTACCATGGTGACTGCTCACAGCCCTTTGATCTCATTGTGGGGAGGGACCGTGCACGGCACCATTCCCCATTCATTAAGATGCTGTGGCTACAATCACCATGGAGTCTAAATGGTTTAACAGCAGGGAGCAGAACCAATCCCTGCTGTTTGCCAGCGAGTATCAGCCTTAATAATCAGCTGGCCTCCTCTATTTATGAGAGGACTCGGTGTAAGAGTCCATTCAAACTCCTTACCAACAGGAAATCGCCATACCTCATTGTGTGTAAGGGGAAGTAACCAGAAGTTATTGGGAAGTGTTAGGCTATGTCTACACAGATCAGGGTTTTCATTGGCTTTATAACAGATTCAGTATTTATAATCTGATTGTACCCAGTGTTGTGTAGACCGCAATGAAAAATCTATGCTGTCTGCACATCCATGTGTGGGTTTTTTTTTTTTTTTCCCACCCTCTCCCAATCTGGTTGGATTTTCAAACCTGTATCTTCTGAAAACAGACAGTGGCTTTTAGCATAAATCTGCACCAAACACCGTGGTGCTATTATATTTTGGGCACCATTTTAACCTTGCTGTGTGGACACAGACCTGTCATTCCAGAAGGATTTGTTTTCCCTCGTCTTCATATACCCATATTTTTCCTGATTACATGCGATCACTTTGTTGGTGGCACCCATTGTCCTATCATTGAAAGCTGAGGGCAATGGGCATGGCCTATATTTACTGCAAGCTGGATAGACTGTACCACCTAGGTGTGTATGTAATTTATATTTGTAAGTTTTGGACTAGCCCTAGAAACATTTTATTTATTTTTTAAAAAACAATGAGGGTTTTAGTTGGAAGTTCATGTTTTTTTTTTTTTTTTCCCCATATCCAGCCAAGATAAATCAGCTGATGGCTGATATCAGGCTGGGAAGGTGTATGGATATTGGTTCCTTTCCACCCTCAATGACCAGCCCTCAATCACCCCAGAAGTGGGCCTTCAAATTGGAGGGTTCCACTTCTGACAGTAACCTGGCTCTTCCCAGTACCCCTGGTGCTTTGGATATTGGGGTAATACTGACGGGAGGTTAGTGTTAGCCTTGGGGTGGCAAACACCTCTGGATGACACCAAGCCGCAGTACTAATGAAGAGCAATCTGGCATAACTTCATTACTGTAATGACTTATGTTTTCAGGGCACCTGTGTACACTGGTAACTACTGCTTTATGATGACTGAATGGTGGTAATTGTGGTAGTAGTATAATGGTTTGGAAACAGTTTGGCCACATCTCCAGCTATTCTGATTGCTGAATAGTGTATCCAACATCCAGGAAAGCTAGGCTATGCCAAATCCCTCAACTAGCTTTCTTCCAGAGCCATTACAATTGGGTGCAGTGAGTCTGGCTTAATTGGGGGTGTGGTTTGTTACAATGGGGGCTTGGTTTATGTAAACTATGGCCAGCGGTAAGAGCTGAGGTTAGAGTTGACATCCATGTACTATAAGAGTGGGTGTTATTGGCATGTGATAGATACAGCCTCAGAAGTTCTAGAGCTATCTCACCCAGACTTCTAAATATTGTATATTGCAGATCCAGGTGAGAAGACATGGGGCTCTACAAGGTGACCGTGGCCACAGGAAGTGACCCAGCTGCTGGGACCATCGACACCGTCGCCATCAGCCTTGTGGGTTTGAATGGAGAAAGTAAAAAGCAGGCACTGTCCCACCTGTGGTTACCTGGGAAGGTGAGTTATCTGTTCCAGCTGTAGTCGGGACTGGCTGTAGGTTTTAACCAGGTTACCAGTCATCATGAGCCGCCTAGAATCCAGTGGTCCTGGCATCTGCTCCCATAGTTAGGATGCTGATAGTCCCATGGTCAGCATCTTCACTGATCTCGTAGCCAGTGAATGGAGCTGTGGCATGTGTTCTCGACAACCGATCCATTCTGAACTCATCAGTAGTGGCGTAATAACAGTCTGAATGCGTGTGAGGGAATAGGGTCATGAATGCATGGTGTGGAGAGTTTAGAGACTGAGGAAGAAGAAAATTAATGTAACTTGGGGCCTGAGAGATCTCCCCATGTTTTCAATTTAACTTGTGTTGGGAATCAATATTGACCCTTTCTTTGCCTTCACAGGTGTCTGATTTTGTGGTGAACACTCAAATGGATCTTGGGGAGCTCTTGTCTGTGCAACTCTACAAAGAGACCTATTTATTCCCAGTCCAGGATGCCTGGTACTGCCGGTATGTCATGGTCACTGCCCCTGATGGGAAGAGCTACTGTTTCCCTGTGTACCAGTGGATCTCTGAGACCTGTGTAGTGATCCCTGAGGGGACAGGTGAGTAATCCTGAGCAGGTAGGACCATCCAGCAGTGAAGAACTTGTGTGGCAACTCTTATGCTTTGCTATCCTCACACACGCATGCTGGGCAATGGTTTCCATATCTCCCAGTCTATCCTACCCTCACACCTGACCTCTACTCTACACCTCCTTCACAGCATTAAGAACTTTCTCACAAAACCCACACAACCCCCTTTTGCTTTATCCCACACCCACCTACTCGCTCTCCCTTCTCCTTGCTCCTGGGGACATATCTCCCAATCCCGGGCCCCCTCAGCGCATCCCCATTCTTTCACCCATCTCTTACAGACCAAGGAGCACAAACTCCTGTAACCCCTTAAACCTAAAGCCCATTCATTCCCCTCACGCCCACTATACCTATCCCCATGCCTGGAGCTCTCTGAAATGCATGTTCTGTGTGCAACAAGCTTCCCTTTATCCATGACCTTATCTCATGCAACCTATCCTTCCTTGGTCTAACAGAAACCTGGTTGACACCTTCTGACAAAATTTCCCGTGCTGCACTCTTACGGTGGGCTTCAGTTTACCCACACCCCTCACCCTGGCAGTAAGCATGGTGGAGGTGTCGGCCTTCTTCTGTCAGATACCTGCTCCTTTGTCCCCATTCCACCTCTACCTTCCCTCACCCTCCCCTCCTTTGAGGTGCACTCTGTCCACATCTACTCCCCGTCCAACCACCAATTGGTTGTCTACCGATACTACACCCCACTACTAATAAACTCCTGTCACTCACCTCTCCCAGTGGACCTCTGGAGCCACTCATAAAGATGGACACACTGGACCTCCTCTTCACCCGCCTCTGGCCCCTATCTAACCCTTATATCACTGCAAATTATAATCCCTGTTAAAACATAACTTTTACTAAACTATCTAAAATTATGCAATCTAACCCCTATATATTACCACTACATACCTAGATGATACAGCATACTGTGTACTATCCGTCAGTGGAGTATTCGCCCCGATAATGGGCGGCTCCGCTTTTATGACAGACAATATCACTATATGCGTGTATAGAAACCTTACATCCCAGCTATCCCGACGCGTTTCCCCCGTACAATTTTAGGGTTCATCAGGGGATTCAAAAACTCCTCTCGCTGTGGAATAAGAGTACGCTATATACAACATGTCTACAACACATATACCTCCTATTCAAATTAGATAGAGAGACTGATACTTGGCTTAGATGCTGCCAGGTATAGGAATGATAATCCCCCCCAGCTCCTTTGAATATGCTGGCACCCAGGATAAGATGGGATACAGAGCAAATCATCTCCGCTTCCTTTAAATACCTTCAATGACCCCTCAAATGTATAACAATCAAGCCCCTAATACTTCCGAATTGGTGTGTTAGTTTATGCCTATTGCCGGGTTCCTATATAGTGTGTGCGCGTATCCCACTATCTTTGAGTTATCCGGCGTTCCGGATACTGAACTGCGCATGTCCGGAAGGGAAATGCATGTCATTTCCGGTTGGTGCCGCCGGGAACGATACTGCGCATGTCTGAAAGCCGGCCCAGACCATGCGGCGCCCGGCGTTCTAAATACTGCACTGCGGGAATCAGCCTTTAGGCATGCACAAAAACAGAATAGGACAACTTTGCTACAAGGCAATCCCCAGGAAGATAAAGACAACAATAAAGCACGTATAGTTGCAACTTTTGATGACAGAAATCTAGAAGTGGTTAATATCCTTAAAAAATATTGGGGAATCTTAATGTTGGATCAGGATCTAGAAGGATACCTTTCTTCAACCCCCTTGATAACTTATCGGAGGGGTAAATCTATCAAGGATAGACTGATCCATAGCCACTATACACCAATACCCTCCCAAGGCACGTGGTTGGAAAGGAGACCGATTGGTATGTTTAAGTGTGGGCAGAGATGTGTAGCCTGCCCATATATACAACAAACTAAATCCTTCACAAGTGCCTCAAATGGAAAACAATTTTTCATTCGTGATTTTGCTAACTGTAGGACAGAAGGAGTAGTTTACATGTGTATATGCCCCTGCCCACTTAATTATATTGGAAAAACAAGGAGAATATTTAAAAGAAGGGTGGGAGAACATTTGGGGGATATACAAAACAGGAGAGACACGCCAGTAGCCCGACATGTGTGGGAACATCATAATGGTGAATGGGAATCTCTGCGCTTTTTGATCTTAGAGGTTGTGAGACCATCCCCCAGAGGAGGGGAATGGGATAGACGAATCCTATGTAAAGAGGCCCAATGGATCTATCGTATGGATTCGGTTCATCCAAAGGGCCTCAATGAGACTTTGCAATTTGGTTGTTTTATTGAATAGACTCTGCTTTGGGTCTGTTCACCCTGCTCTGTTTTGTTCGCACTCTCCATGGAGGACCACTATTGATTTTTCAAATCTGACCATTGGATATGCATCAGTATTATATCATTAATTTTTCATTATATTCATTGATTACTTAGTCTGATTTATGTCAGCTGAGGACAGTGAATGTATGTACCCCGAAATCTTTGGCCCTGTACTAAGCCCATGTTAAACTATGTGTGTCTGTTATATAGTAGTTGCTCTGGGAAATTCAGAGAATTAAGGTGAGACGTCCCGCCGCAATAGTTTGCTATCAATATACATTGGAGTGGATGGGGTGGCGTCAGGAACGAGTGCACTTGCCATAGGTGATCTCTGCTGCTGCGAGGCAGTATATGTGGTTAGGCGTGCATTTGAGCTTCAGCGCAGAGACCGAACTGTATTTTTAATAAGCACAGTGATGATCCCGGTAGCACTAACCGGAAGTGACATGTATCTTTCTTCCAGACATGCGCAGTGCAGTATTTAGAACGCCGGGCGCCGCATGGTCTGGGCCGGCTTTCAGACATGCGCAGTATCGTTCCCGGCGGCACCAACCGGAAATGACATGCATTTCCCTTCCGGACATGCGCAGTTCAGTATCCGGAACGCCGGATAAATCAAAGATAGTGGGATACGCGCACACACTATATAGGAACCCGGCAATAGGCATAAACTAACACACACCAATTCGGAAGTATTAGGGGCTTGATTGTTATACATTTGAAGGGTCATTGAAGGTATTTAAGGGAAGCGGAGATGATTTGCTCTGTATCCCTCTTATCCTGGGTGCCAGCATATCAAAGGAGCTGTGGGGATTATCATTCCTATACCTGGCAGCATCTAAGCCAAGTATCAGTCTCTCTATCTAATTTGAATAGGAGGTATATGTGTTGTAGACATGTTGTATATAGCGTACTCTTATTCCACAGCGAGAGGAGTTTTGAATCCCCTGATGAACCCTAAAATTGTACGGGGGAAACGCGTCGGGATAGCTGGGATGTAAGGTTTCTATACACGCATGTAGTGATATTGTCTGTCATAAAAGCGGAGCCGCCCATTATCGGGGCGAATACTCCACTGACGGATAGTACACAGTATGCTGTATCATCTAGGTATGTAGTGGTAATATATAGGGGTTAGATTGCATAATTTTAGATTAGTTTAGTAAAAGTTATGTTTTAACAGGGATTATAATTTGCAGTGATATATTGGTTTAAATCCTCTGTTTATATAGAATTTGCAGTATTCCCCTATCTAACCCTTCAATCTCTCCTTTACCCATCTGGCCACAACTTCTTCACCACTTCCACCCCACCTGCCCCAAATCTACTGTTCCCTCATAGAAACCCACAACACCTTAACCCTAACACTGACTCTCTTGCTCCCCTCTCTACCATTCTCTCATTTGCTGGCACAGCCACTGCTTTCTACAAGACAATCACCTCCACTCTTGATGCGGTCGCCCCTCTTGCACAACAGAACCCTCAAAATCAACAGACAACCCTGGCACACAGACTCCACCAAACAGCTGAGGCAAGCTTCCAGAATTGCTGACTGCCGGTGGAAGAAAACCTGGTGCACTGAGGACCTCGCCTCATACAATCATTACACACATTTAAATCTGCACTCACCATTGTCAAACAGGATTACTTCACCACTCTTATATTCTCCCTGTCTCACAACCCCAGACAACTTTTTAACACCTTCAACGCTCTCCTCCCCCCACCTCCTCCCCCCCCCATCTCTCCTCTCAGCAGGCAACTTTTCCACTCGCTTCCTAAATAAGATCAATCTCATCAGACAAAGCTTCATCCTGCAGTGTCCCCATAGCCCATCGCTACACCTACAGTCACCACCTCTACACCTGCTCATCACTATGCCCCCCAACTGTCACCCATGATTAGCTTTCCTCTACTGTCCAAATCCAACCCCACTGCCATCTCACCTCATCCCTGACCTTAGTGCTGTTATTCCAGCCCTTGTCTAGCTCTTCAATCTATCATTAACTTCTGGCATCTTCCCTTCCTCTAAACACATGACCATCACACCCACCTCTTGACCCCTCCTCTGTCCAACTATTGCTTCCATTAGCCTCAACTCTTTGAAAAACATGTGTATATTCAACTGTCCTCTCATCTCTCCTTGACCCACTGCAATCTGCTTCCGACCACACCACTCTACAGAAACCGCCCTAACCAAAGTCACCAATGACTTATTAACTGCCAAAGCCTCACATCACTACTGTGCTTCTCCTTCTAGACCTGTCCTCGGCCTTTGACACAATCGACCATTCCCTCCTACACATCCCCCTCCTCCTCCCTCGGCATCATGGACTTGGCTCTTTGCTGGATCTCCTCATACCTCACCAATAGAACATTCAGCGTCTCTTACTCTCACCACCTGCTCTGTCCCCCAGGGGTCGGTCGTGGGCCCACTACTCTTTTCTATCTACACTTTTGGTCTGGGTCCGCTCATAGCTTCACATGGCTTTCAATACCACCTGTAGCTGACACCAAACTCTACATCTCTGGCCCAGCTGTTGCCTCCCTACTCTCCCGGATCCCAGACTGTCTGTCATCCATATCCTTCTTCTCACGTCTCCTTCAACTAAACGTGGAGAAAACTGAATTTACATAGGGCGGACTAGTAGGAGTATTAAACCTTGACTAAATGAGCATAAGTCTGCTATAAAGATCTATAAACAGAAGTGTGTATTAAAAGATAGGGAGGGACAGATCGATCAGGATGCTAAAGAGAAGTTTGGTAAACTGTTGCAAAAATGTGTTACGAATTTAATCAATGTGTCTGAAATTAAATGGCGCATACTCGAACAGATGAAGGGTAACAGTGAAGATATTAATTGTAAGCTGTTAAGGAGAGAACAGTTTTGGATAATTACCATGGATGCAAAAAATCCAAAGGGACTCAATGAAGACGTGAATTTTAGCATTTTTATAGATATCTTGGGCTACAGGCTAACCCACATTGGTACCTATTGCTAGGTTCCATTAAGGGTCAAAACAACATGGGCATAAAAGGGAGGTAGGAATGGTTCTGCACATGCTTGTCAGAGGACAGTGATCCTCGAAATGTTAGTATGCGGCAGGCAGTCGTCCGGCCAACTCCTCTACTATCCCAGTTGGGAATGAGAGTGAGGTACTCATCTCGTTGATTGTTACATTCGGTTGAATGTTATATTCTGTGAAGACACGTGTTACATTGCGTATCATGAAGATTAATAAAAAGTTTAATAAGTCAGAGGACTGTTTAATGGATTCCACTCAATATTGATGTTACTATAACGATTTAAGGGGCCGAGGAAACCCTTATGTGGGATCCATTACATGTTAAGCATCTTATGTTACAAAGTAGTGGTGATCAATTTTAAGGGAAACTGAATTTGTCATCTTCTCACAATCTGTCAATGGCTACACTCTCACCAGCACTAACTCCGCTGCTTTGGGGTAACCTTTGACTCCATTCTGTCCTTAAAATCACACATTCAAACCCTCACCTCTGCCTGCCACCTTAAAAATATCTCCCGTGTCTGCTCATTCCTTAACCTTGAAAGCACAAAAATGCTTGTCCATGTACTCTTCATCTCCCGCCTAGACTATTGCAACATCCTTCTGTGGCCTCCCATCTAGCACCCTTGCTCCCCTCCAATCCATCCTTAACTCTGCCACCCATCTGATTCGCCTCTCCCCTCTGCTAATCCCTTCACTGGCTTCCCATTACCCAGCAAATCAAGTTAGTGACCTTCACCTAGAAGGCTCTCCATAACCTCTCCCCTCCATACATCTCTCCAGATACCTCCCCTCATTCAATCTCTGCTCCTCACAGGACCCTCTTCTCTGCTTTTCTCTTATCTGCTCAGTCTCAGACTTCTCCCGTGCTTCCCCCATAATCTGGAACTTGCTGCCCCAACACATCACTCTCATCCACTCACCAGCTTCAAAGAACCTGAAAAGCCATCTCTTCAGGAGCTTATAACCTACAATAACCCTGTTGCTACTACTCCACCCCACAAACATGTCTGCCCCTCACCTTCTGTCTCTTCCCACCTTCCTTGTAGACTGTAAGCCCTCATGGGCAGGGACCTCTCTCCTTCTGTACCAGTTGTTAGTTATCACCTTTGTATTTGTTTGACCTATGTTATGTATGCAAGCCAATTGTACAGCACTCTGGAACAAAGGATGCTCTAAAATAGATTCTTATGGGCTATGTGGCTGTAATGGACCATCCGTTTTTGTGCTCCCACCATTGTGACCTTTTCTTCTCTAGGGAACATATTATGTAATGGCTCAGACAATGTCTGCATGGCTCACAGGACAAAAGTGCTGGAAAAGTACAGAGAAATTTACAAGTAAGTGACTCCTTTCTATCATGTGACCTCTGTTATGGTGCACCCCAGAACATGTCCCCCATTAATGTCTAATTTGAATTGTGCAGGTGGAAGATGTACACCCTGGGTGCCCCCTACTGTATGGATGCAGCTGACCTTCATGAACTTCACCCCAATGAAAAGTACTCTGACCTGAAGCAAGGGAGCTTCTTTTTCACCAGTGCTATTTCGTAGGTTTTCAGTCCCTTCCCATTTAGAAAAGCATAGATATTAAGTAGATAAACTTTAAAAATCTTAATTCTCAGGCCTGGAATTTGTGAAAAGTCTGATTTTTAAATTGTAACGCCTTACATTCCTGCACATAGGTTACTTATGTCCTGCAGAAGGATAGAAACTTGGAGTTTCCTCACTACAACAATTGGCTTTAACATTTAGGGTCGGGTAATTCAAGACTTCTTCTCACTACATTGCTTCTGTCGTCTTTGGTCGTGAGATAAAGGAGATCTTATAGCAAACAAGTTTCTCTGGTTACAACGATCTCTGCCCTCTCATTGATCCAAGCTTACATCAGTCACTCAGTCCTATGGTGAGTCACCTCCTTCAGAGTCTGACCTCTAGCAAAAGACTCTGAAGGCTTCTCATTTAGCTAAGTAGACACTCTTTAGAGTTTTGCAGCCTGAGTAATACACTGACATGAGGGCAAAAGATTGATAGTGTCCTAGAAATGGCTAGGAACAGCAGAGCTGATGTGTTAATCACTGCTGTAGACCTGCCCACAGCCTGAACAGCATGTGAGTCTAAAGCTGGCTGTGACACTGCATGGTGAGAGAACCCCTTTAATGTGCTGCAAACCTTTCATCTGCAGAATCTCAGTATATGGTGACTCTGAAACTGCAACAAATTATGGCTCATGCAGTTGTTGCTGCTCTGTCCATTCCTCAATGATAGACGATCTATAATACCACCAGTCTGAATGCTCAATATATCTCCTCCTAGTCCTACAACTCTGAAGCTTCTATAAATTGTTCTAATGATGTGTAATAACAGCAGTCAACTTACACCTCTATTAAGTGGTGGGGGGTGGAGCTGGAGGCTTTGGTAGATTTCTGTATATACAAGAAACTAGTGTTAGGCCCACCTAGTCCTTACAGTATGAAGTGTGAGGGTCAGATGGTTGAGGGCAGGAAGGAAAACCTTATGGAAACTAAGTCATAGTGATTGGAACCATGATGCAAGGGGAGCAATGTCTGGCTAATGTAAGATACCTTTTTTTGTTCAATTTTACAGCCTTCATATAGCACATATTTTATTTTTAAGGGTCCCCTTTGAAAAATAGGGCATGATGAAAAATGGAAGACTCCTATTTGCCCCCTGGAGGCTCTGTCACCACAGGCTTCCCATTCCTCCTGGCTGTAGTCAACGTTCACATGACAGGTGCACAATATGATTGACCGGTTATAAGAACAATTAATATTCACAGCAACAAGAGCCCCCAGGAGGAAAGTACAGTTCTATTTTCTAAGCATGCCTGAAACATTTTGAGGTATCAGACACCCCCCTTTTAGTGTTAGTGAAGTCAGGCTTTTCTAGTGTATGTGTTTGTTAAAGGGGTTGTTCCATAGGATGCATGAATGGAATGATGCTGCTTTGCTCTTTCGCTTCCTGGTCCAGCTGTCTGTCTAGCATATGAGCTCCATGTATTCAGGCTTCTGTTTGTTTATCTAATCTAGACTAATAATCTCCTGTTCTGAGGTCCAGAGAAGCTTCTGAGCTAAAGTAAACAGTAGTAATATCTTTTTGTCTGAAAGATCAGATAACACACAAGCTCTCACTGCTGTCCGTGACCTGTGATGACATTACTCTCTGCTATCGGAACAAACAGCAGGGGGGGAGGGGTATACAGGTCGGCAGGCGCGGACTGGAGGTAAACCTCACGGCACCAGCTCAGTGTCTGTGGAGGTGGGGGGGCTGGTGGTTTACCCCAGTGGGCCCCAAGTGCCAAGGCACTAGTCTGTAGCCCAGCTATAGGGGCTGCAGCAGTTGCATATGCGACCGGACCCCTGTGCCAGGTTAGCTAGCCCCACCCCACCCCCCCTTTGCCACACAGCTGCATGGTTGGGTCACATCGCTAGCCATGCAGCGATCACGGCCACCACCTGCACTGTGTGGTGCAGGTGGTGACAAAGGCAGAACAGCCAGGATCTTCTGATCCTGGCTGTTCAGGCCTCTGGAGGCCACGACGCAGGCAGCACAATGTGATATCGCACTGCCTGCTCCACAGCCCTTACTAGGCTGTGTACGCAGCCCATTTCGGAACAAGAGAAAGAGAGAACAGGTGAGTTGTGTGTGTGTTTTTTTTTTTTTTTGTTTTTTTTTTTCCTTAAACTAATTACTGGAGGAAGGCCTTGTCTACCTACCAAATTAATGGAGGAAGGCCCTGTTCACCTAACTACTGGGGCCAATGTAACTACTTTCCTAATGGGGGTCCTATACACCTATTAACTGTGGGGGACCATATATAGATACCTAATAGGGGACTATATACCTCCCTACCGACTGTGGGGTCTTTAGATTTATCTGTCTACAAAGGGGACTTGCACTCACTGAGGGGCTACCTAATTTGGGATTATACACCTCTTTACCTACTGAATAAATATGTAAGCTTACGGGGGGGGGCGGGCTATTTATCTATATTCTGAGTACCTATATAACTATCTGCTTTGGGAGGTCTATATACTTGCCTGCCTACTGAGGGAGGGTTGGGGGCTTAAGTACCTACTTAATGGGGGGGCCTACCTATTTATGTGCCACTTATCTGACTTCTTAATTTCCATTTTTTATGATCTAACGTAAGATTACTGTGTGGTGCACCAACGGGGGCATTATTACTATTTGGGGCTCTATCGATGGGGAGTTTGTACATAGTTGGGAATTGATAGGAAAGTGCTGGATAAGAGGAGTCTAAGATGTTTTTGTGGTAAATTCTACAGGGATGAGTAGTGACCGGGAGAAGAAGACACTGCTGTCTGTACCAGACAGAGAGAGGGAAGAGAACGACTCATCAGGCAAGACATGGTGGTTTGGGTCAGATGAAGAAGAAAAGTGAAGTCCCATCAGATTACATCTGTGAGTCCCTGCTGTCGGGATAATTCAACTTCTGTGTTGAATCAGTGCTGTATTCATGTGATGGTGATCTGACTGGTGTTGTAGGTTATGTTCGTGCTTGTGTAGTGGAAGTGTAGGTTTGTCCCTGATTGTAAAGCAAATGGACCTGACTGTTATGGGTTTCTCTGCACCACATTTTCTTTCTGTTTTTTTTTTTTTTTTTGTGCAGAAAGGCAGAGCAGTTACTGCTGTATATTTCTGCACCAAAATGCTCCATGTGAAAGCACCTTTGTAGTGTAGCTTATTTTAAAGTGGTGGGAATTTTTTTTTTTTTTTTTTTTTTAAGCGGATATTCTGTGGGGGCTTTGTGCCAGGGCTGCTTCTTATTCCTAGCCCGGCAGGTTGGTCACTTGGGAAACCAAAGATCCCTCAGAGGTGACAATCATTTGTAGCTCCTCAACAAAAAATGAACGAAGCAATATTTGGGAAAACCTCTTCATTTAGTGTTCCCTGCATGTTGAAGTATTCCTTTCTAAAATATTACTTTTAATAAAGTACATTCATATCTCTAATACCCAAGCTTCTATAGTGAGGGACATATGGAGGCAATAATAGCCAAAAATTATTTCCTTAGTTACTTTCTCCTACGTCTACTATACTAGTAATTGTCCCTTAGCAGAGACTCCGCCCCTACAATGGGACCCCGCAACACTCCTCCACTATTCTCTTTCACTGACCCTATATTCTTTTCTGGTGGATAGGGAGAAATAAGTGGGGTGTACTATCCAATCACTAGTATAGGAGGAAGTAATATGTCCCTCACTATAGAAGCTTGGATATTATAGATTTTAATGGACTTTTTTAAGTTATATTTTAGAAAGGAATATTTTTGTTTGTGTATTTTAGATAAATTATTGGTATTCCTGTTTCTACTTTGTGGGAAGTTTTTTTTCTGTTTCCCTACATGTTGAAAGTTAATCTTTGTAGTGAGACAACCCCTTTACAAAGTAGCCCTTTTCCCTTGCTCCACCCACTATCCTGAAAGTGGTGTGATGGTGGACAACTAGAGATGGGCGAATTGATTCTAACGAAGTGGAATTCGTTTAGAATTTCAGGAAAACTTTGGTTCTGAACGAAGTCGAAGTTTGGGGGACTTCGGGTGAACGAAGTGTGCTTTTGACTGATAAAATGGCTGCAAGCACATGGCATTACATGGGGCAAAGCACTCTGGGAGGAAGAAGGGCATAGCCTGCATGACATGAGCAGAGATGAAGCCAATCAGAGACCGGCGGGATTCTGTGACGTCACCGCACTATATAAGTCCTGGCACAACGCTGGGAGCTCACACTCCTCTCACTGTACTGATCAGGGAAGGTGCTGCCGCGGCTGATAGCTCTTACTGAAGAACTGATTTTTATACAGCGATTTTTGGGGGGTGTCTCAGCTTGTCTCAGACTGCTTCTCTTAATGTTCTGTTTCTGATTTTGTAGGGTATTAGATCTGAAATCCAGTGTGCGTCCACTGCAGCTGCATATACATTTTAATGCTATCTGCTCACAGCACATTGAATATCCAAGGAGGATCTAAGCCTGTTCCTGTTGTATTCATTTAAAGAAACAGCATTTTTACAATACAAATACCACTTCATTTTTGGCTGCTCAATTCTTCTGTGTAATTTACATCCAGGGGTTAATTAAGCATTGTTTTTCTGCTGTAGTGACTCCAAGAAACATCTTTTTTACTGCCAAAAAATAAATTTTTCCTGTAGCATAATTCACAAGCGAAGGTTAATTACAATTTTTTTCTCGTTGTGTAGTTAAAAATACGCCATTGTAACACGCTACAAAGCTAGTAGTTTGTGGCTGCTCAATTCTTTTGTGCAATTTACATCCAGGGGTTAATTAAGAGTTGTTCTGCAGTTGTACTCAGTAAAAGAAACTTTGTTTTTCACCGCCACAGAAGAAATTCTGAAGCATAATTCATATCCGAAGGTTATTTAAGCCTGTTTGTGCTTTTACATTCAGTAAAATACAGTTTTTAAACAGCACATACAAGTCAATTTTTCCTGGCCATTTGTGGAGCGCAGTTTATGTCCAAGGGTTACCCAAGCTTCTTAGTGGGTTCATTTGGAGTCAAATACAGGGTGTGTATTTATCATATACAGATACCTTCATCAAACAGTGTCTGTACCATTTTAGAACAAACAGTATGTCAGACAGAGGTGGCAGGCTCTTCACCTGCGAGTGGCAGAGGCACAAACATTCCAGGCCCAGGTCGCAGCACAGCAAGGGGACGTCACAGCAGGGGATCACTCGGTGAGGCCACAACTGCCGCTGTCATCTAGCGGCCATGTGCTGACTAGCAACCCAAGGGTTCTTGATTGGTTGACTAGGTCATCCACTTCCTGCCAGATGACATCTGACAACCCCAACCCCTAGCTCTCCACTCTATTGGACCCTCGCTACCGGTCCAAAATGGGAGCCTTTTTCCCAGCTATTGAGAGGGAGGACAAACTCAAATACTATAGGGAAATCCTCCGTAGTCAGTTGGCCGCTGCCTATGTGTGGCATCGTCCCTCCTCTGACAGGTCTGACCGGGGGGTTCCTCAGCGCTCACGTACTACTGCCGCGGATGCTGGGGGAAGGTGGGGTGGGTAGGAGCAGTACCAGCTCCATCAGCAGCAACATAAGTCTGGAGTCACTGCTGAGCAGCTTCCTTCACCCGCCTAGTGAGGAGGGAAGTCGCCAGCAGCAGCAGGACCTAGAGCAGTCCCTGAACCAACAGGTGGTGGCCTACTTGGACAGCACTCTGCCACCCCAGTTAGAAGATCCGCTGGACTACTGGGCAGCCAAACTAGATGTGTGGCCGCAACTTGCCGAGTTTGCAGTGGAGAAGCTGTCCTGCCCGGCCAGTAGTGTGGCATCAGAGCGGGTGTTCAGTGCGGCGGGGGCCATCGTTACCCCAAGTAGAACCCGCTTGTCCACGGGAAATGTGGAACGACTGACCTTTGTCAAGATGAATCAGGCGTGGATCGGCCAGGATTTCCACACACCAATGCCTTAGGCGTCAGACTACATCAGCCATGACGCCTCACCCAAACTGTGAGAAATGAGTCTGGGTTCAAACTACCTGCCTCAGCCACTATTCTGATGCCACCACTCGCCTTATGCCACACATCTGCTGACAGTTTCTCCATCTGCCTACCACCATCTTTACCAGGGACTGGTATTGCCACCCACCTCCACACTGTCATTTTGCTACTGTCTGACCTCGTGCTGCTGCTGTGGCTGCTGCCGTGACCTACACACTGTCACTGATGTTGCCACCTGAGCCCTCAGCTTGTTTTTTTTCAGCTGGCGCTGCCTTGACTTTATCAGGCTACATTCCCCCTTCAGTTTTTTTGGTCAGTTTTGCCCTCCTAAGTGCCCAGGGAATTTTGTAGTGAATCGATTCTAAGAGCGGCGGCAGTCATGTGCGTGTCATACTAAAACACAACATTGTATGAAGACCAAACCATTTAAGCATGGCACAACGTTCTACAGCACCCTGCAGGCTCTGTGCAGCCTGGAAATGGCTGTTTTTTTTAACGTGATTCGTCCCGAAGTTATTTTTGTCAAGAAATTCGGCGTAGTCATCGAATCTTTGAGAAATTCGCCCATCTCTAGTGGACAATCCCTCCCCACATGACCATGTCAATGGTGGTAGAAGGTTGCAGTGTGTAATCTATACAGTATAAGATGGAAGATCTTAATATTGTCTTGTCATGACCATGTAGACTGAATTTCCTTTGCTTTCTTACAGAATACTTGAAGTAGGATTGAAAGGTTTCATGACCTCCACTGATTCCTGGAGAAATCTGGACGACATCAAGATGGTGTTTTACTTCAACCGGACGGATGTTTCGGGTAACTTGTGGTGGCTTTCACCCTGGTCTATTGTGATCTGTTTGCTGATATTTCTCAAACCTTCATAAATTCTTAGACATAGACTTTTCAGTATAGAGATCTAACATCAGAAGGGTTTGCCTGTAAAGGAATCCCTGCAACACATCCAGACCTGATGGAAGTGAGCCTCAAGAAGCTGGGCAAGAGTCGCTGTCCAAAAATGTTAGCTATACTTAAGGTCAGACTTAAATTGTCTAATAGGATCCACTTTGGTTTTTGAATTAGTATTGCATGTTTCAATAAACAGAAGTTGTCAGTGTCCAGGGAAACTGCCTCCTAGACAACCTCAAGAATCTTATACAAAAAAGATGAGGGGTAAGCCAAAGAGCCAGTCAGTTCACATTAGAAACTCCACCCTGAAGGGCTTCTACCACCATAGAAAATGATGGGATATCCTATCATTGTCTGATAGGTGCAGGTCCCATAGGTGAAATCCACACCTCTCTCTGGAACAGATTCCCTAAACTTACAATTCAGGCTGGAGACCCACTCGCACTTGCACATATCCTTCCATTCTGTCCTAGGGGAGAACCAAGCAGGAAACACCGCTCAGCTGTATTCAGAACTACCATAGAAAAAATCAAGAGTAATTGCAGAAGTGTGGCCAGCTCTCCAGTCTGCACTGAATTTCAGCCTTTCTTTTCTGTTATGGTAAAACCCTCTTCTCACCACTATGGTCACTCTGCTCCTTTAGCCGATTGGGTAAGTTAAGGTCAGGTGACCATAGACCTCTATGTGCAATCAGAGCACACAACGTCTCGTCTAAGGACTAAAGTAAAATCTATTGACTAATGTAGTTAAATCTGCAATTACCTGTCCTTTTTATATTGAAATCTAATCTTTGTAGTGAGAGAACCAACTAGATATTACCCTGAAACATTGGGGAAGATAAAACCATATTTGGTTATATGGAATGTAACAAAGATACAATGTATCTGTGTATAGTAGCTTAAAGGGGTTGTCTCACTACATTGATTCCTCTTACCGCAATCCTGGTTTCATGTTGAATTCAGGGGTGTGTTTACTGGCTTCTACTAGGCTGCAGTAGAAGCCAGGTCTGTAGCTATAGCAACCAGTGCTGGCAGCCTATCAGGAGAGATCAAACAGGTCTGTAGCTATAATGACATGAGGAGCTGATGTAGCCCATACAAGAGGGGATATCTAGGAATAGGTAGGATATTGTTAATGAAAACATATTGCAAAGTGAATTTTTGTAAGATCTTTGACATAAAAAGCAGCAATCCTTGTAGTGAGACAACCCCATTAAGGCTATGTTCACACAGCATAAATGTGGGATGAATGTTGGTGCTTAATTGCACTAGAATATGTCCAGCATGTGCCCTGCAATTAAACACTGGATCAAAAAGTGACCGGGGATGATAGAAGTCAATGGGGCCCCCACTTCCCATGTTTCAGAAGTATGAGCTGGTCAGTGCATTCCTCTAAAACACCCAGCATATTGTGAACATAGCCTAACACTTCCTAGGCCCAGCCCATGTACATAACTATGTGTAACTTTCTAACTACTATATGTGGGCTATTTACTTCATTCCATGGTCCCCTCTATTTCTGGTATACTGGCTTTGATCAGTGTAAGCAAAATGACAAACAGGAGAACAGCAAACCCCTGGTAGCCGTACATCCTGTCCTTGGCTGGTAGACCTTACTCCAGGATGGAAAGATTTCAGATAAGTCATAATTCTATACTCGTTACCCATGTCTGCATTCACTGTCCCTAGCAAACGTGTGCTCTGATATCAAATGAAGTGATTACTAAACCAGGGTTGTCCTGTTTTAGGGATTTGAGGGTTTCTCTCGTGACACTTCTGGAACAATTAGAAACTTTACTCCCCGTCCAAATATCTCATTTAATAAATCTAACCAAATACCACAAAGCAGGGTTTCTCCAATAAAATCCATCCAAGAAGTCCTTGAAAGCAGTTGGCAGGATCTGGTCATGAGAAGGTATCGTCCCATTGACCTGTCTTTGTTTGACTATTGTTCTTTAAGTCGCTTACCTCACACCAGTTTAATCTCCAATTCTAGCTCTAACCTGCAGACTTTCCTGTGGATCAAGTCCATGGGGACAGTTGGGTCCTATGAGCTGACACATCCCACCTTTCTTTGCTGTTTAAACAATCAAGGACCGGTGTGTTTGGTTACTACTATACCCTGCACCTGGGTGGCTTGGGTATGCCAAATCTGATCATCTGGATAGTCAGTAGCTTGAACTAGCTGATAAAGATGACTTTGGAGGAGTTACCAGGCTCACCCTACCTCAAGTAGGGCTGACATATCATCCTACTCTAGACTGGTATTTCCATCTATGGAATGCCTAGGTGTCAAGTGTTCTTCTACCTCTTCCTGCTCATCTCCTATTCACTTGTTTCCATCTTTGTCTCCTCCAGACAAGGTCTCAGAGATCTGGAATGAGGACTCCTTCTTTGGTTACCAGTATCTGAATGGAGTGAACCCGATGCTGATCAGGAAATGCCTCAGTCTACCGGAGAACTTCCCAGTCACTAGCAGCATGGTGGCGGCATCTCTGGGGAGCTCCACCGACCTGGATAAAGAGCTGCAGGTGAGGGAGGACAGTGACTTCTCAGTGATGCTTCTGTATTATGTTACTGACAATGCGCTGATCTTACAGAGCGGTAACATCTACCTGGCCGATTACAAGATGCTCCAGGGAATTCCTGCAAATCCCTCCATTAACGGGAAGCCGCAATACATGGCCGCCCCCATGTGTCTGCTGTGGAAGGACCCCCAGGACCAGCTGCGGCCCATTGCCATCCAGGTAACGTCAATCCTGCAGGATCTTACATCTAGAAGGTCTGGCATTTGGCCATCCATAGTCCTGAATGCAGAACTTGTAGCCATTATAAGAACAAATGTTGGCTGGCTGGTGTAGAAGAAACATTATCCAATATGGAGTGCAGCTCTGGAGGATAATACCAGATGTAACTCCAGAGTATCTAATGTGATGTATATTGAAAAGCAAAAGGGTAACAGTGTGAACTTTTGACTTTCAGGCTCCATATCTCACCATCCGCTATAGTTTTGGGCATGAGGCTACCATTTTATAGACCATCTTTGCTCTCATACATAACTTTGACCTGCAACTGCTTAGTTCTGCAGATTGTGATGGAACGGTCTTGTTCCTGGTGGTCGGACAATCTTTTTCTTGTTACTATGAACTACAACCTGTTCTCACATTCCCTAATAGCTCAGTGTGTTTTCCAAGCAAAAGGTCACTGGTTTAAATCAAGGAGCAGCCATGAAGACTTCTGAACCCCCACAGAAAAGAGAAGCTGCATCATCCAGCTCATCCATAGCATCTCTGGGCCAAGAAAATTGCTGAACTGCATAATGTGAGGCCCTGAGAGCGGGAAGAATATAAAATGAATTCCATTCAAAAGCGAGGAGGTGACGTCCAGGGGAAATAGCAATAAGTCACTCATCACGAGGTCGATCAGTTCAAACACCCCAGTGGAGGTAACTCATAGGCTTCATAAGAGAGACTAGATGTCCATGCAAGCCCCGGGAACACGCATTACACAGGTCTGGAATTATGGCCCAAAAAAAGGGGAAGAAGCCTCGAATTCAATCACATCATAAGAGGCGTCGGCAAAGAGTTTCCAATATTTAACTTTTCAGAATTTTTTGCAAACTGGTGATTTGTACAATTACCTCAGTCAATAGACCAGACTCTGATGGGGGCAAATGGGTCTGGAATAATGAAGGGAAAAGTGGGCAAAAGGATTGAGAAATTGAAGGGAATGTCCAGCTCACTGGAGGAGCCCTGAGGATAAGGGGATGTTTCACAACCGAAGATGTTGAATACTTGACCAGGATCAATGGTGCCCTCAATGTTGAGCTCTGAGTGTCCTACAAGATGATTACTTCATCCACTCGGACTATGGGGATGAAGAGGACGACAGTGTCCAGCAACAACCTGAAGCAGACGTCAAGGTTGGAGAAGGAAGGGTTCAATGACAATGAAGTAGAGTTGCTGGATTGACTTCCACAGTCCCCAGACCTCAAACCTCACTGAACATGAAAAGAAAGCTGTATTTGTATTTAAGTTGAACGGTCTGAACCAACATTGGGAACATGTAGGAGAGACCTGGGGTCAGATTTTGGTCAAGACATGCTTAAATCTGAGAGCCCTAAAGGTTTCAGGCAGAGCTGAAAACCAAAGGTGGATTTACAAAAGAATAAACGGTAATTTGCCCATCCAGTACAGGATACAGTATAAACTCAGCACTCTCACCCATAAAGCTCTCCACAGCGCTGCTCCTCCGTACATCTCCTCCCTAGTCTGTCTACCGCCCTACCCGTGCTCTCCGCTCTGCTGATATCAGACTACATTCCTCAATCATCCGAACCTCCCATGCCCGCCTACAAGATTTCACACGTGCGGCACCAATTCTCTGGAATATGCTACCGCGGGCGATCAGGCACATTCACAACCCTCACAGTTTTAAGAGGGCCCCGAAAATACATCTTCTCGGTCTGGCCCACCAAGATCTCTAACTGCTATCACACACATCTGTCACTCCCTGCACTTGGGCACTCACAGGCACTTATCTGTATATACATGTACAGTCTGGGTGGCAGGTTCATCCATTTTTCATGTAAACCACCCCCTACTTACCGTATGTTTCACCCATACACCCTAATAGATTGTAAGCTCTCACGAGCAGGGCCCTCACACCTTGTGTCTCAATTGTAAGTACTTTTAGTGTGTAATGACTGTATGTTTACCCTTGAATTTGTAAAGTGCTGCGGAATATGATGGCGCTATAGAAATAAAGATGATTATTATTAATTTTTTATTTTTTTTTTTTTTGGAGCAGCAGTTACAGGACAATCTGCAGAACTAAGCAGATGCTAAATAGATTGGCCAATGAGAGCCAATATTATCTATAAAATGATGGTAGGCTTGTGGATGGTGAGATATGGAGCCTGAAAAGTCAAGTTCCAAACATTACTTATGCCAAGCAGAAGGGTAACCATGAAATACACTGACAGTTACATCCAGTCTTCAGCGGGCCGGTGTATGTACATTGTTGGGTGTTTTTGTTGGCAGTGTTATATGTTACATTTGTTTTCTGAATGTTTATCTTCTACTTCATTAGTTGGGACAAGTTCCTGGAGAACAGACTCCCATCTTCCTCCCCAGTGACTCCGAGTGGGACTGGACCTTGGCCACGATTTGGGTACGAAGCTCAGAGTTCCAGATCCACCAGACGGTCTATCATCTGCTCCACACACATCTCTTCGCTGAAGTTTTTAAGTTGGCAACTCACCGGCAGCTGCCCCCGAACCACCCAGTGTACAAGGTAAGGAGCTCATCCCAGGGTTGGGTCATGGATGTGCAGTAGAGTTGAATAGTCCACACTAACTGAATCAACCCAACATATGACTCCCAAGACCCAATCTCCGCACTTCAGCTCTAGACATTGATTAGCTGGTGGCACCTACTGAAAACCAAAAGTGGTAGACGGGTAAGGAGGTCACTGACCATTCATCCAGGACAACATCTGTATCTGCCCTCAGCCTTAATCTGCATGAGTGATGCAGAGCTCTACAAAGAGTGGGAACATATCAGACCTTCAGTAATGGTGAATTGTAGAATTGAAGCAAGATGGACAATAAACCAAAAATTCCCATGAATTTTTCCTGTTTCTTCCTCCAGCTCCTCATCCCTCATCTGCGCTACACGCTGGACATCAATACTCGGGCCAGAAGTGACCTCATTGGACCTGAAGGTTTATTTGATCAGGTAAGAACCTTAAGACTACATAGAACCTCTTGGTGATGTCAGTACAGAGGACAGGTCTGACCACCTCTCAAACATGATGCAGGGCACTAGCAGTGATGGCTGGAATAGCTGATCTCGTTACAGAGAAATTCACTGGAAAGTAGTCCCAAATATTTACATAATTCCTATTGGGATCTGAGCACAGAAAATCCACTCCATTCCTTGTTGCTGGTATTACAGGTGATGCTGTCAAGTTGGGGGTGAAAGGGGCAGGGGTGTTTGGGTGTTCGCCCCCCTCCCTTCAGACACATTGCAGCACTCCATGCCTGGAGGTACCAGAAGCTTATTGGGAGGAATAGTGGCAATTTCCCATCAGCTGTTCTCATTTGGGCATCTGGAACCATTGACCATACTGGACTCTGCTCCACATTACTCTCCCTGTGCACAATGCATGGCAGTATCACCCTTTTATTGGCTCATCTGTTGGATAAGATCTCCTGGGAGCTCTCATAGGCAACTGCTCCAGATGTTGCACGTCAACAATGGTTTCCCATGACCGTTTTCTTGACATGAAGCATCAATTGCGTCACTTCCAGTTTCCATACCAAAGGATCATCACAGGCACCAGATTTCTCCATAAGGTCACACTTGGTATCCAGTAGGTTTGCATCATGTAGTCGCACTGCTCAATACAGTCCTCCATTGTCCAAATGAGATATTCAATGACCGACAGAGGAGGGGTGATGCACCTGGAAACTAGACAATGACGGCTGTCCGGCCCCTCACCGCTCCGACATGCGGCATCCTGACCTGTTCCAAGCTCCAGATACTGAGGAGCACATTGCAGGTCACTTTGTCCTAGAATATTTGGGGCCTCTTCCAAGTGAAACTTACTCATTTTGTGGATTTCAACATTTGCTGCAGGGATTAATAGGGAGATGTTTAATGTGGAGTTGCTCTCAACTTATTATTTTTATTTTTTTTGCAGATTATGGTGGTTGGTAATGGAGGGATTAACCCTTTATTGTGTAAAGCAATGAAGGTGGTGACGTACAGCAGCCTGTGCCTCCCGGAAGACATTGCGTCTCGAGGATTGGAGTCCATCCCCAATTACTTCTACAGAGATGATGGCAGGATGATCTGGGAGGCAGTTGAGAGGTGATGTATACATGGCAATGGCCACACTGTGCAGAGAGCTGTACGGTCATATAGTCCATAACAGTGCCCAGATAGGATCCTATAGACCAGTGTTTCTCAACTCCAGTCCTCAAGACCCACCAACAGGTCATGTTTTCAGGATCTCCACAGAATGCACTGACATTAATTATATCACCTGTCAGGATCTCATACAGAATGCATGGACAATTACATCACCTGTGCAATACTGAGGAACTCCTGAAAACTTGGCCTGTTGGTGGATCTTGAGGACTGGAGTTGAGCAACACTGCTATAGACCATAGTGTGCTATATAGTCCAGAGTTTCATACAGCACCCAGATAGGACAATATAGTCCGCAGTGTATCATGCTTTATTTAACTAGGCTCAAACACAGCCAGGATTTGCAATCCTGTGCCAGCATAGTCCAGTTGCATTTGGCTCCATCACTTAGTGTCCTGGGTACATCACCTCCTCAGCCCCTGGGCTTCTGCTCAGGGTATTGCCCCCCCCCCTCCCCCTCGGTGACACTAGTGCTATCTCCTAGACATTACAAGGAATTGTCTGTTTATAATGGTTGGTGGTGGGACAGGTCTGACCCTATGGTACATAGCCTCTTCTAACCCTCCATCTCTTCTCTGCTTCCAGCTTTGTGTCCAACATGGTGCAGTATTACTACAAAAGTGACGAGTCTGTGCAGAGAGATCCAGAGCTGCAGGCCTGGGTGGCTGAGATCTACGAGAAGGGCTTCCTAAGTTATCCATCCTCAGGTATGGTGTCATAATGTCACTGACATTATGGGTAATATGAAATAAAGAAGCATTATTGAAACTACAGCTATTTTTTTTTTGCTGGTTTGGAGTAGCCATGGTCCGGTCCGTAGGGCCAGTGCAGGGAGTTAGGCAGATTTGCCCATAGTCCTATCTGGGCTCAAGGCAGAGGTGGAACTACTGGGGTAGCAGCTGCTACAGGCCCAGTGGCAACTGCTTGGGTTTCTGCCACCCTGGTAGATCCATTCCTGCGCAGCTGCTGGGCATGGCACATCCGGTCTCTGATGTCCCAAGCGTTCAGAGGAAGGACTGCCCGGTGTTAGTCTGCTCTGCTAGTCTGCCTGGTAGGCCTTCCAGGCACTAGCCCACAGTGCTGATGTAGGTGGCACGACAACACCATAATCACAATGAGCATAGACACTAGTTGGGACCTGAGCTGGTCACATTGCAGGATTGTGGCAAAGGTGAGTACATTTATTTTTTTTTTAACCTTAATACAGCCTGTGGTCCTGCCTACCTACGTTGCCCCTATACCGTACCTAAAGCCTTCCTGCCTATTTGGGGCCCCTATAGCCTATTTACCTACCTATGTGGACCACACCTATAGCCTAGCTACCTGGTGCCTACTTGTGGACCACCTACTGCCTGACTACAGCCAAGCAACCTGTTTAATGGGGGTGGAGGGGTCTACCCAGTAATGATTCTGAGGGTTACAGCTATGCCCTGTAACACAATCTCCAGGGGGTGAATCTGAACATCTCCCCTCCTGATAGAAGTTGTAAGATGGAAAGTTTTTTTGGGCAACTCCACAACAGCTCTGCTACTACTGTGCAGTGTCTGAACACTACATTGCTTATGATCCTCTAGCATATAGTAGAGTGGTGGAATGGTCCCTGCAGGTTGACACCTGGCTGTATGCAGCTCTGGATGTGACTGTTTCATACATCTGTCACATTCCTCCAGTGCTGATGCTTTTCACACATTTCTCCTCAAGGAATCCCATCATCCCTGGATACAGTGCCCTCATTGGTGAAGTACCTGACCATGGTGATCTTCAGGTGTTCTGCCCAGCATGCAGCAGTCAACAGTGGTCAGGTAAGTGGCCACACGTTACATCCAGTCATTTCTAGCAGAACCTTGTCCTCGCTGGGGTTGGGCTAGTGTCTTCTACCACCCACAGCCTGCACCCTTGTCAAAGAGTTGAGGTTTGGAAACTGAGAATGGTCGTTGTGGTTCTTCCATGGTGATCAGACTGGGAATGAATCCCTGGTTATAATTCAAGGAGACTAGAGAAGGTAGAGCATTCTTGCAACTGAGGAAGGTTATGGTTTAGGCTGTGGACCGTGCTTCATAGGTCATGGCTGTAAATGACTATTGGTCCAAATACAAAACCAACCATCCCTCTACTACGATGCAGCATGAACACCACTCGTCCAGGCCGATATTTGTTCCTGAACACTATAGTTGCCATCACCTAGTTCTGTGTGGATTTGTGAGCAGGATGTCCTGGACTAGTAGAGCCACATGTGGGCTGCCTTGCTGATAACTTGCTCATATGATGTGTTCTGTTCACTGTCATGTTGGTTTTTCCTTCCATACGGTGGTGGGGGGGTCACTGTCCTCATGGATTATGCTACTGGGATTAGACTGCAGCCGGTAGCATAGAAAGCACTGTGTAGCTCTGCAGGTGTGGGCACTGTATGGCATCACTATCTTCAGGGTGGGGTCTTATTCTGGTGCTAAACCTATGCATTTTATCAAGCACTGTGTGATGGTAGCAGGGATTAGTGCTGTAAAGTATAGCTCTTGCTGTGGGTTTCCCTGGGCTAAATTCTAGTAGGGACTGTTGCCACCAGACCACCTCCCCCCCCCCCCATGGTAACCATTTGGGTCACTGGTCTATAGCATTATAATAATGCATGAAGAGGGGGGGAAGGATACAAAACACAGCAGAAGTGGATGGGTAATTAGAGGGTTCATGAAAGTCTATAACTAATTGGAACAGGCTCTACCACAATGGGGGCTTAAGAGGTTTCAAGGATCAATACCAAAGGAAGACCATTAATAACATCCAAACTGAATCTTCTCAGACCATGATCTTGAATCTGTTTCCACTGCAGTTTGACTTCTATTCCTGGATGCCCAATGGTCCACCAACTATGAAGAGCCCTCCACCCACCACCAAGGGGGTCACCACATTACAGACTATCCTGGATTCCCTGCCTGATGTCAATACAACTAGCAAAGGTGCAGTTGCTGTGTGGCTGCTCAGCAAGGAGCCCCTGGACCGGGTGGGTATTCTCTAGCACTCTGATATGCTTAATCCACTTTTTTTCTGCACTTTGTTCTTATTTTGTGTCCCTTTTGTTCCAGAGGCCTCTCGGCCATTACCCTGATGAGCATTTCACTGAGGGAACCCCACTACAATTTATCCAGGAATTCCAGGAAAAGCTCGCCGATATTTCTAAGACCATAAATGAGAAGAACCCAAGTCGGAGACTGTCCTATCTGTACCTGGACCCAGAGAGGATTGAGAACAGTGTCTCCATCTAAGTAGATGCCCCTTGCCATGTTCTGCTTCATCCAACCTGCCCTGGACTCCTCTTGTTGCCTTGTCCTCATCTGGTACATTTTTGATTGGAGTTGTATCAATGAGCTGGAAAAAAAATTACAAAATTAAATATTTGCTGAAAATTTCATTTGGCATTTTATTTATTCTATGCCTTACTTACTACTCAGGGCAAATCTGAGGTTGAGAAGCCCTGGCCTAAAAAAAAGGGTTCAAACAATTTGTCATGAGTAAGTCAATGAGAAAAATCTCCCCCTGTGTAAGTCGTCTGGCGGTGTAGCACAGACCCTGGAGAGGGCCAATCCTCATGGACAATGACATTCAAATGGAATGATCAACAGTCACTTCCACAGGATCAAATGTAAAAAAATTCAAAATGTATTATATTTAAGGTAAAAACTAACATCCAGTGGACGAAAGGTGAGGTCAGATAAGACAAGTCCTCCAAGTAAAGCCACACTGACATGTTTCAGAGACAGGAACTTAGTAAGGGAATTATCCCCAAAACTCCTTGTCAGCTTAAAGTTTTTATTGCTAGCAACACGGATAATATTCAAATTAACAAGCCTGATATCAATCTGAATAACATCTTACAAAAATCTTATGAAATATACACATTTAGCCTTGTTAGTGGTTGACATTTAATAGAGGTTTTCCAAGCTGGATCCTCAAAGACCAGGTAATCCTGATATCCTTCGGATCATATCTGTTTGTATTAGGACTCTCATAAGTATCCCCTGGTTGATCCTTTGTAGACCAGCAAGACAGGATCTAGGGGTTCCACATGCTTCACTCTAAGGATTATGCTGCAACACGATACTACAAATTGAGACAGCCTGTAAACACTCAGATACCTTTAATTAGACTGTTTTGCTGTTAGTGTACTTATGAGGGTTTCCTTCTCAGTCTACCATGTTCTTTTAACGCTTGTAATAGTTCAAATCGCGTTGTTTTGATCTTTTGAACCTGCTAGTGAAGCTGCGTTGTTCACTTCTATGATTGCTAGGTTGTAGGGTTTTGGACACTTACTGAGCATTCGTTCCTTCCTGTTTGGCATAGGAGTAAGCTTGATATGCTGTTAGTTGGCACTTTGAGGGAAAACCAGGCAAACACAGCGTCTGCTGTATCCGTCACAGCCAGAGGACACTCGCCCACATGAGCCATCTCTGACCACACTGGTGCCCATGTGTTTTTTTGTTTTTTTGTTTTTTTCTTCCTTGGTCCTAAAGTAATTGGTGAAATCCCCTGGCAATCTGGTTAGGGGGAGGCAGGGGTCCACTACAATTTTGTTGTTAAACTTGATCCACACCTCAGGGTAAGAAAGAAGGGTAGGTATGTACAGGACGAAATAGTCACTATAGTAGAAAAGCAGCCACTTAGTTCTACTTGGGGTTGAAGGCCGAATTGGTCTCCGATCATTGTAACTGAACGGTGACATGCCGCAACGAACTACTTAAGTATCCAACTATTTATTGAGGTTTGCATAACGCTAAGGAGATCTGAGTTGTATATGCTTTTAAACTTGAAGAAAAAGATTAAGTTATGTTTTATTGATTAGCCAGATTGCTACTTGTGTTATAGTGTATGGTGGGATTGAGAGATCCATAATCCGTGCTTAAGAAAATTATACAAAGTAGAACTAAGTGGCTGCTTTTCTACTATAGTGACTGTTTCTCTCAGAATTGCCACAATTTATGAAGATACATTTGACTAAAAATGTCTTTTGAGGAGATCGCCAAGATCACGGAGAACCAGGCTGAAGTTTTGTTTAACAGAGACTGACAAACTTAATATTTTAAAACAAGCAGAAACTGCAGGATTAAATTGGGATAAAGCTAAGGAGGAAATTCCAATTAACTATGCACGAAAACTTGAGCAACTTAAAAGAAAAGGGGCAAATTTGACCTTTTATGCTACAACATTGAATATTAAAGCCCAATCCCAAGGGGTCTCAGAAGTAACTTGCAGCCGATATTACTGCCAGATGATAAGTACAAGGAACGGTGGTACGCACTTAGTAACAACTATTCCATCAACCTCCTGTACCTGACAGTGCAGCATTTGCAATTGGCTATTGATGATCTTAAAGAAGACATGAGAACTGGATGAAGAATTTAAACGCGATAGCACTATGGAGATGTATACGAAGACCAATAATGAGATCATTAAACATGGACAAGGTCAAGCTATCTCTTTTGCAGAACAGACTCAAAAAATTTGAGACACCGAAGACTATGTATTCAATCGGGTCTATACATGGGCGGCAGAAAGAAGAATATCCCAGAACTGCAATAGAAGACATTATGATCATAATGCCTATGCATAATCTGGCACAGATGAACAGTCTGATAGATCGACATCTAGTCAAAGGGGAGGCCAAGGCAAAAAGAAGGAAACTGTATCCTCTTTAGTGTGTAATCTTACACCTGCACAGCAAGCTGTTATGGCAAGGGGACTGAACTATGTCCCTAAACAGGAGACTAATTTGTTTGACTTTACTATTGATTTTTACAGGCTTTGTAGAAATATTCGATTAAAGATGCATTTTTATTTCAGGAAAGATAGTCCTATATCAGACAGTAAGCTGTATACTAGGTTGAAAAATAAGAATCAATTTGACCCGGACGTTAAAAACGCATCATTGAATGTTTCAACAGTTAGTTACACAAGAGGTTACACAATGATGGGAAGGGGTTAAGAGATGGAAGGGTAATAAACTAACTTATCAGGAAAGGCAGGCTCTGGTTCAGATTAGAACTGACCACACCATTGTCATAAAGAAGGCTGACAAGGGAGGAGCCCCAGTTATTATGGATACTGAGAAATGCCTACAGAAGGCTGCTACGCAACTTGAAGACCAGCAAATATATAAAAAATTGAAATCAGATCCGATGTAGGTAGGCAGGATAATTGAAATGGTCCTTTCAGATGCTGTAACTCAGGGGGTCATTGATGATCGAACAAAAAACCACCTGACCAAGACTAACCCTAGGGTTCCCATCCTTTATATGGTTCCAAAGATCCATAAATCCCTACAGTCCCCTCCAGGCTGACCGATTGTATCTGCCATTGGCGGTGTACCTTGATTCCCATTTGCAGGACATTGTGAGAAATGACCGAAATACCCTACAAGATACGGGACAATTTTTAAGAGCTATTGAGGAGATTGATTGCACCGGGGTTACATATTTATGTACCTTCGATATTAAGTCCCTATTCACGAATATCCCCTATGCGGAGGGTGTACAAGCTGTGAGGGAAGCACTGGCTTAATACTAAATTGTCCAACAGACAGATTGCATTTTTGATGCAACTTCTGGACCTTGTGTTTACTCCAAACTTTTTTAGATTTGGGGAGACCTTCCTTCAGCTACAGGGGACGTCGATGGGGTCCCCTGTAGACCCAAGTTATGCCAACATTTTTATGCAATATTTTGAAAAGGAGTTTGTCCAGAAATGCACCCTATACAATCAAGTTGTTTGCTGGCTTAGATATGTCGACAACATGTTCCTCCTCTGGTCCGGATCCGATGTGGAGCTGGAACACTTCATTGAGCATATCAACAGTGTACACCTACTCATTAAATTTTCTATCACAAAGAGTAAGGAAGCCATTTCATACTTAGATGTATGGGTACAAAAGAAAAGGAAAATAACAGATTAACCACTATCTTGTTTACAAAAGAAACGGATTGCAATAATATGTTACACAGAAATAGTCAGCATGCCCCGCAAACCTTTAAGGGTATTTGTAAATCACAATTTATTCAGGTGAGACGTATATGTTCAATTGATGAACAGTACTATTGCAATATGATTAAAATTGTGCAAAAATTTGTCGATCGTGGCTATGATAGGGCCGAGGTAACAGCAGTTGGTCAAGAGGTCGCATGTATACCTCGGATGGAATTGTTGAAAACTAGGGCTAAGAAGGAGGATAAGCGGTTCTTTTATATATGTACCTATGACATCCATGCGGCTTTGATCAAAAAGGTAATTTGTATTGCAGTCTGACCCTAAATTTGGTTATTTGTTTAAGGATCGTGCAAAATGGATTTTTAGGTAAGGAAAAACTTTGGGACAACAATTGGTTACTTCTGACATTTTGAAAAAGAACAAACGAGAAACTATGGTTAAATCTACACATTCTGGTACCTTTGCATGTCTTAGATGCCAGAACTGCTCTTCAATAATTAAGGGGGAGCATGTCTCCTATCCTACAGTAGGGTTTCCAGTGAGAATCAAAGGATTTCATACTTGTGACAGTAACAATGTCATTTATATGATAAAATGCCCTTGTAGAAAGGAGTACATAGTCCAGACAACTAGACAGGTGAAGAGCCGCCTTAATGAAAATAAGTCAGTGATCCGCCAATACATGAAAAAAGATGCTGGTGTTGCTAGCAACGATGATAGGAGTAGCTTTGAGACTTCATTAGCCCAACACTGTGTAGAGGAAAGACATGGACTAGCTGAGCTCCGGTGGTGCGTACTGGAAAAGATAGGGATTTGTGAACCTGCAGGAATTAACAAAAGATTGTTCCAAAGAGAGGCTTTTTGGATCCATTACATGGATTCTCTAACCCCAAAAGTTATTAATGAAATTTTTACTCTTAAGGCTTTCCTGTAACATTGTTTTTAATTGTTTTTATTCTGGGTGGTTTTTCTACATAAGGGATGTTTGTATTGATGTGCGCAGGATTGTCTCGAAACGTCGCAGTGTAGACGTGCGCTCAGCCCGGTCTCCTGGCGTATCTCTTGGGAAACCCCATGGGGGTGAAGGCCAAATTGGTCTCCGAACATTGTAATCGAACGGCGACATGCCGCAACAAACTACTTAACTATCCAACTATTGTTTATTGATGTTTGCATAACGCTAAGGAGATTGAGTTGCGTATGCTTTTAAACTTGAAGAAAAAAAATAATAAAAGTTGTTTTATTGATTAGCCGGATTGCTACTTGTTATAATGTACAGGAAGAACTCTACTTACACTGTTCTAGTCCAAGTAATTAGATGCCAGTTCCTATTCAGGTGGCAGCGAAACAGCAGGTTCTTTGGAAAGAGAAAGGAGTAAGACTTGTTGGTAACTTGATCATGAGCAGTTACTGGATTGGGTTATGTTGATCATGAGGTTAGAACCCCTCCATACAACAAGCTGCCAGCCTTGGCATCCTATTGGCATTACCATGGCAATGAGTTTTTAGCACAGGTTGACACTGCCCACCTAGTAGAGGAGATTATCCAGTGGTCTCTTCAGCCACATATGTGCCATGTAAGACTTCAAATCATAGTTTCATAGTTTCATAGTTTGTAAGGCTAAAAAAAGACAAGTCGTCCATCTAGTTCAGCCTGTTGTGCTAAGGTGTTGATCCAGAGGAAGGCAAAAAAAAACCAATGAGGTAGAAGCCAATTGTCCTCATTTTAGGGAAAAATTCCTTCCTGACTCCAATCTGGCAATCAGAAAAATCCCTGGATCAATGACCCCTCTCCTCAATCCTAGTCACTATAACTTGTTATATTATTACGCTCCAGAAATGAATCCAAACCCTTTTTGAACTCGGTTATTGAATTCACCATGACCAGTCCCTCTGGCAGAGAATTCCATAGTCTCACTGCTCTTACAGTAAAGAATCCCTTTCTATGTTTATGTAGAAACTTTCGTTCCTCAAGACGTAAAGGATGCCCCCTTGTTCTAGATACAGCCCTGTGTATAAATAAATCTTGGGAGAGATCTCTATATTGACCTTTGATGTATTTAAACATATTTATTATGTCCCCCCGAAGCCTTCTTTTCTCTAAACTAAATAACCCTAATCTTGCCAATCTTTCTGTGTACTGTAGTCCACCCAGTCCTTTTATTATTTTTGTCGCCCGCCTTTGTACCTGTTCAAGCTCTACAATGTCTTTCCTGTGCACTGGTGCCCAAAACTGTACACAATATTCCATGTGTGGTCTAACCAGTGACTTGTATAATGGGAGAATAATGTTCTCATCATGTGCATCTCTGCCCCTTTTAATGCACCCCATGATCCTATTTGCTTTGGCTGCTGCTGCCTGACACTGGCTGCTACAATTAAGTTTACTGTCCACCAGGATTCCCAAGTCCTTCTCCATGTCACTTTTACCCAGTGTTTTTCCATTTAACATGTAATCATGTAATGGATTTCTCTTCCCCATGTGCATAACCTTGCATTTATCTGTGTTAAACCTCATCTGCCATTTCCCTGCCCAGGCCTCCAACTTATCCAGATCCCTTTGTAATAACATATTATCCTCTATTGTGTTGATTACTTTACAGAGCTTAGTATCGTCTGCAAAGATCGATATTCTACTGTGTATTCCCTGTGTAAGATCATTAATGAAAATGTTAAAGAGGATAGGGCCCAATACTGACCCTTGTGGTACCCCACTAGTAACAGCGATCCAGTCTGAGTATGTACCGTTAATTACTACCCTTTGTTTTCTATCAGTGAGCCAGTTGCTTACCCACTTGCACACATTTTCCCCCAGTCCAAGCATTCTCATTTTATTTACCAACCTTTTATGTGGCACCGTATCAAATGCTTTAGAAAAATCTAGATATGACATCCAGTGCCTCACCCCGATCCTGTCTGTATTTACTCACACTCTCAATTCCTTGCTGATTGTGTAAGTTTTCCCACTGACAAAGACATGAACAGCCTAGAATTTTAGGTTAACTTGAGCATTGAGAGAGAGAAAATCCAAAATAAAATCCAGGAAACACATTGTATAAATTTATTTGCAGTGAGAAATAAGTATTTGATCCCTCTGGCAAACAAGACTTGATAACAAAACCCTTGTTGGCAAGCACAGCAGTCAGACGTGTTTTGTAGTTGATGATGACATTTGCGCACATGTCATTAGGAATTTTGCTCCACTTCCCTTTGCAGATCATCTCTAAAGCCTTAAGATTTTGAGGTGGTCTCTTAGCAACTCGGAGCTTAAACTCTCATAAGTTTTCTATGGGATTAAAGGCTGAAGACTGGCTAGGCCCCTCCATGTCCTTAATGTGTTTCTTTTTGAGCCACTCCATTGTTGCCTTGGCTGTATGTTTTGGGTCACTGTCTTGCTGGAAGATGACACAGCCATGACCCATTTTTAATGTCCTGGTGGAGGGAAGGAGGTCGCTCAGGATTTTACGATCCGTGGCTCCATCTGTTCTCCCATTGATGCAGTGAAGTAGTCTGTTGTCTGTTGTGTATGAAGTAGTCTGTTGTCTGTTGGGATGTTGTCTTTGGGTCATAGGCAACATTTCTCTTACTCCAAACAGGGCGAGTTGAGTTAATGCCAAAGAGCTCAATTTGTCTCCTCTGACCACAGCATCTTCTCCCAATCACTCACAGAATCATCCAGGTGTTCATTGGCAAACTTTAGGCGGGCCTCACATTTGCTTTCCTGAGCAAAGGGATCTTGCGGGCACTGTAGGATTTTAAACCATTATCGCGTAAAGTGTTAACAATAGTTTTCTTGGTGACTTTGGTCCCAGCTGCCTTGAAACCATTAACAAATCCACTCCCCCTCCCCCTTTTGTAGTTTTAGGCTGATCTCTCACCTTCCTCATGATCAAGGGTCCCCCACGAGGAGAGATTTTTGCATGGTGCCCCAGATCGATGTTTGACAGTTATTTTGTATTTCTTCCATTTTCCTTCTATTGCACAAAAAGTTGTCTCCTTCTCACCCAGCACCTTATGGTCTGTAGCCCATTCCAGATTTGTGCAGGTCTATGATCTTGTCTCTGACATCCTTAGAAAGGGCTCTGGTCTTGCCAACGTTGTAGAGGTTAGAGTCTGACTGATTGAGTCTGTGGTCAGGAGTCTTTTATAAAGGTGATGATTAAAGACCGTTGTCTTTAATGCAGGTAACAAGTTGATTAGGTGCGTCTGACTGGTCTGTGGAAGCCCAAACTTAGTGGTTGGTAGGGGATCAAATATTTTAATTCTTGAAGCAAAATGCATATTTATATGACTTACACAATGTGATATTTTGGATATTCTATCTCAATGTCAAAATTAATCTAACATTAAAATTAAACTGTTCATGTCTTCATCAGTGGATGAACAAATCACTTCCTTCATTGGAGTGTGTGTGTGTGTGTGTGTGTGTGTGTGTGTATTAAAGATGGCTCCATTAAGAGACACTGCAAATGTTAATTATACAGTGTTGGTGGTGTAGCATCGGTTCAAGTCCTTGACCAGTAAGACAGGCACTTTGCCCGGGCAAGCTCAAACTTTCTCCCTTCCCCTCCAGGGCTTCCCTGTTTCTGCACATAAGGTTCTTCCACAACTGTTTGCATTTCATCTTTGAGGTAAGGGGATGACCCCCATTGACCTGGCCCACATGTGCTTCTCTAATCTGCCCAACTACATGCTTTGGAAACATTGAGGGGATGAACTTGGATAACATTTGTTGTGCTGCACTCTTTCTACAATTTCTCATACAATAAAAATCAAACAACGGGATTATCTGGATTCTTTTTAGTTTGTCTCAAGTTGTCTACAATAAAAAATTAGACCTCCCCATTCTTTGTAGGTGGGAAAACTTGCAAAAGGGCCAGTTTCAAATACTTATTTTCCTGCGTGTGTAGATATAGTTGTAACTATAGCCATAGTGACCTTGATGGGGCCCTGCTCACGTTCAAGAACATTGTTCCTTTTTGCAGGTAACAAGTAATTAGTGGCTTTCTGGCCTCTAGCACTACTATGTGGGCTCCCTGATGTATGGCTGTTGTGCTGTCCCAGCTATGGCTTCCAGTTGTCGTTTTTCATATTACGTGTGAATTCATTTTCTGTTTATTATATGCAATGTTTCATGTGTTTTCTGCCACCCTTGTGGTCATTGTATGGCTGTTATGGTGTATTTCCCATATCACCTTGCTTCATGTATATTTTGCTGTTCTGTGAAGTCACATCCTGTCTTGCCTCACTGTAGTTGTCTCCATCTTTTCCAGACATGTTTAAATAGAGCTGAGGAGGGTTTGTTTCTCCTGTTTTGACCCAGAATATCAATGTAAAAAGGCCACCAAAATGTACGCCGTTCTAGACTAACAAAGTAACAGGTCTCTAGCAAAACCTACATTCTTTCACATCTTTGATATAAAGGGTGAAGCAGCACCATATACCCTAAACACCTGCTCTGGTCGTATAAAGACTTTTGGCAGTAGAGCCATTGGATATACGTTGTCTCCTCAGTTACAGGGAATTACTGCATACCCTTACCAACATTAATTGAATGTGACCAGATACCTAACGAAAGGGAAGAAATTCCTACACCACAGGCTGCATATCATCCTCACTAGAGGCACCTAGCTAATGAGTTTCCTCCAATGGACATGAATGCTGACATTCTACTGTTACTCTTGAGAGATATTCTGAGAGTCCATAAGGTACATCAACAATGCAATGGTCCATTTGCTGCCCCATATGCATATAGAATTGACTTCAGTTGGGTAATTGTGGGTGACATATGTTTGGATAAGAGCCATAAACCATCTGAATGCCTTCAAAACCGGTGTGCTCCAAAATGGTCGCACAACCTACTTTGAACCATGCTCTCATCATTATGAAATAAAGTAAAGGTTCCCCAACCTCATCCAGGTGCTGGATGTAATTTCTACCCCTTATGATGACTTAGGAAGATCAGTTTTTCATACAACACAAGATGACAACATATTGGCCTTGTTCATAGAAGACAGCGAGTTTATTAAAATAATGAACGGTGAGTTCTTAAACGATGGATCTAGCCATTACGTCACAACCTTACCTCACTGTAAGAAAGAGGCTTCCAAACAACTGACAACAGTCACTTTCCAGAATCATCTCATTACAATGTACATTAAGAGACTAGTCTGAAATGAAAGATCACTTTATAGCCGCCATGAATGGGATATATTTCGCAATGACCATGAAGAATCCGCTCCACCTTTGCAAGAACATGAAGACTGCTGGTATCTTCCCTCCTTTGGCGTTTATTATCCACGAAAACCTAACCAGATCAGTGTAGTGTTCGACTTAAATGCCAAGTAGAAGTTAGTTTTAGACTGGATCGAGGTGAAGCATTGCATGTCATATAGCTATATTTCTACAAAGCATTTGATATGGTGCCAAATAAAAGGTTGGTAAGGAAAATGAGAATGCTTGGACTGGGAGAAAATGTGTGCAAGTGGGTAAGCAACTGGCTCAGTGATAGAAAACAAAGGGTGGTGATTAATGGTACTTAGACTGGATCCCTGTTACTAGTGGGGACCACAGGGCTCAGTATTGGGCCCTATCCTCTTTAATATTTTCATTAATGATCTTACACATGGATTGCACAGTAGAATATCGATCTTTGCAGATGATATTAAGCTCTATAAAGTAATCAACACAATAGAGCAGGCATCCTCAAACAGCGGCCCTCCAGCTGTTGCGAAACTACAACTCCCATCATTCCCACTGTTAAAGATTATATAAATGCATGATGGGAGTTGTAGTTTCCCAACAGCAGGAGGGCCGCAGTTTGAGGATGCCTGCAATAGAGGATAATGTGTTATTACAAAGAGATCTGGATAAGTTGGAGGCCGGGGCAGAGAAGGGGCAGATGAGGTTTAACACAGATAAAGGCAAGGTTATGCACATGGGGAGGAAAAATCCATTACATGATTACATGTTAAATGAAAAAAAACGCTGGGTAAAAGTGACATGGAGAAGGACTTGGGAATCCTATTGGACAGTAAACTTAATTGTAGCAGCCAGTGTCAGGCAGCAGCTACCGAGCCAAACAGAATCATGGGGTGTATTAAAAGAGGCATAGAGGCACATGATGAGAACATTATTCTCCCGTTATAGTCACTGGTTAGACCACACATGGAATATTGTGTACAGTTTTGGGCACCAGTGCACAGGAAAGACATTGTAGAGCTTGAACAGGTACAAAGGCGGGCAACAAGAATAATAAAAGGACTGGGTGGACTACAATACCCAGAAAGATTAGCAAGATTAGGGTTATTTAGTTTAGAGAAAAGACGGCTTCGGGGGGGACATAATAAATATGTTTAAATATGTTGAGGTCAATATAGAAATCTCTCCCAAGATTTATTTATACCCAGGATTGTATCTAGAACAAGGGGGCGTCCTCTACGCCAAGAGGAAATAAAGTTTCTACATAAACATAGAAAGGGATTCTTTACTGTAAGAGCAGTGAGACTGTGGAACTCTCTGCCAGAGGAACGTGTCATGGTGAATTCACTAACAGAGTTCAAAAAGGGCTTGGATGCATTTCTGGAGCGTAATAATATAACAAGTTATAGTGACCAGGATTTTAGAGTAGGGTTGTTGATCCGGGGATTATTCCGATTGCCAAATTGGAGTCAGGAAGGAATTTTTTCCCTAAAATGAGGACAATTGGTTTCTACCTCATGGGTTTTTTTTTGCCTTCCTCTGGATCAACACTTTAGCACAACAGGCTGAATTGGATGGATGTCTTGTCTTTTTTCGGCCTTACACACTATGTAACTATGTAACATGGAGGTGCCGGTTCGACTAGATTAGACGGAAGTACCATTGTTGGCAGCAAGTACATGGCAATGGGGAACAGCGAGGTTCTAGTTCAACAAGATTAGGCGACAGTACCATTGGTGACAGCAAGAACATGGCAATGGGAAACATCGAGGTTCAGGATAACAGGACTTAGTGCATTTGGTGGTAGTACAGGTGAAGGCATTTAAAAAATAAAGATTTTGAGGGCTACAAGGAGGAGGATTAAGAGGTGTATGCAGTGCACAGTGAGGTCATACAGGCATATATTTCAAAATTAATTCAGTCGTAAGACTTGCAAATCTAGCTGTTGGCAGCAGTAGAACACAATTTGTAGAAGCAGCAGGCACAGGAACTACAGACATGAGATGTAGTGTAGTTTAAATGTGCATTTCACATTGTCAAGAAGACGTGCTACAGTTTACTAGCCAGTGACCCCGGCAACTGGGGCAACAAAATGGTTTGAAATTCACAAACATATCCGTCTGTCAGGGGAAAGACAGATACGTTTATCAGCTATCACCTCACCAGCTGTGCTGAATGTGCATTCCGAGATAACGCTGGCTGCTGAGCAGGTTAAAACTTCTATGGTGTGTCAAGCAAGCTCAGGCCATTCATCCAGTTTGGACACCCAGAAGTTGAATGGGTCCCGACTAAGTCCAAAAACATTAATATTGAGCCGCGGGTAGTCATGGACCATGGTCTTAAGGCGGTCTCTATGTGTCTAAATGCTGCCCTGCCTTGCAGGCGTTGGTGAGGTGGTAAACATCGATTGCAAAATGTCACCGAGTAAGCTTCTGCCACAATGCATGCTGATGCTGCGAGTATTTGCTATTCTACTGCTGCTGTGTTGCTGACGTTGTTCCACCGTGACATTAGAATGTGAAGACAGAAAAGATGTCTCGGGTTGGTCAATGAGCATTGTCTCAAATTCCTGCATTCTACTGTCAATTTGTGTGGGTGGAAGGAAATTGCTCACTTTTGTCTTGCAATGTGGATCAAGGAGGGTGGCTAACCAGTAATCGCTGTTCATTTTTATTGCCTTGATGCTTGGCTCATGTTACAGGTAATATAGCATCAAAGCACTCATGTGTAAGATGCTGCCGGTTTCTCCCGAGCCTTGGGGTCGAGGGGCACTAACGGGATCTTCCTCCTAACCTCTTACCACTGAAGGGTAATCCGTACCGGTGGTGTCCACCTCTGCCTCAACATCCTCCTCCACTTCCTCATCCTGACCATCACCAAAACCCTGGCTAGCGTTATGCCCTCTACTCTGTGAGCTGAAATGCCGTCCTGCACCTGCCCTCGACCTGGAACCACTGCCTAAAGAAGACAAATACAATTGCAAAACAGTCGGGTCTTCTACATCCTCCAGCGAGTAAGGCTTTGTGTCCTCCTCCTCTTACATCACTGCTGGGACCTGCTGCCGCGTAATGTCTCACTCTTGTTCCGGTAAAAATATAACCACAATGGTCATGCTGGCAATGGCATTGTCCTGACTGACCATTTTGGTGGCCTCTTCAAAACTCCCAAGGATGGTGCAGAGATCCTTCACTGTCTCCACTCTCTATGGGTCAACACCTCGAGGTCCACACCACTGCTTGTCAGGCAATGCGACACTTCATACTTCATAATGGCATTACCCTGCTGCCACAATCACTGGAGCATGTGGAGGGTAGAATTCCAGCGTGTTGCCACATCATATATTAGACGGTTGACTAAAGTGTGAGCCGGAAATGTGAGCTAAGACCTCGAGCCTTCCTCAGCAGACAGTCAAGACCCAGGTAGCGCTTGAGAAATTTCTGCACAAGCAGGTTCATGAGGTGTGCCAGGCAAGGGATGTGCGTAAGTCTACGGATCTTAAGGGCAGAAAGGAGATTTCTCCCATTGTTGCACACCACCTTGCCTGGCGCCAGGTTCTTAGCATCCAGCCACTGGTCAGTCTGAGTGTGCAGAGCCTTCCACAGCTCTTGACCTGTGTGTTGATGGTCTGCAAGGCAAATTAATTTGAGAATGGCCTGGTTTCTCTTGGCATGTGATGCTACCCATCGAGGTTGGGGATCCGGACTGTGCTCCATCCCAGCAGTGTGGAAGAATGTCGGTCAAGACCCATCACCAGAGGCATTGTCATCCACCAAACTCACCCAGAGAGCAGTCAGTGAGATGTAACGCCCTTGACCGTGCTTATTAGTCCATTTGTCTGTAGTGAGATGGACTTTAGTGGACAGATGCAGGCAACGCGCTAGAGAGCTTTTCTACAATGTGGCGGGCCAGGGCAGGGACAGCTTTTCTGGTGAAGACATGCCTGTTCAGCATCTGATATTGGGGCCATGCCAGGGCCATGATTTGACTGAACCCATCTGTGTCCACCAGGCGGAAAGGCAACATTTCCAAGGCCAAGAGCATGTGGATCGTTATCAAAATGAATCAAGCGGGGATCTCTGATGATTTTGTTGCCCTGGTTGCCAATGTCATCGACTAGTAAACTGTAGCACAACTTCTTCATCAGTCATCAGTCAGTCTGCCATAAGTCATCTACATGTTCATGGCCCACAGCAATCAAATGGATCCCATCCATACAGTTTTATTTTTACATATTGTGGGTCCTTTGATTTGGCCCCTGACAGGTATTGCCCGTACGCCATAACTGTACAACACTGGCTGTATCAGTCTCAGTCGTCTGCCTAGCATCTGACTTGTTCAGGCCCCTTACACATAATAAAGACACTCGTATTCAAATGCAATGTAACATGCAGGTGCCATACTATTTCTGTCAGGGGCCCTAATCAAAGGAGTGATATGTTACAAAGTAGGACTGTAATGGATGGGGCCCATGATAGATCGATGGTGATCCTGAACAGTTATAGAGCTGAGCGCCTTGACTCCATGCACCCTATTGGATGCACTGTAATGCAAGGGTGCCATAGCAGTTTTCTGTCATGGCCTACTCAAAAAGGCCCCGTATGTTACAAAGTAGAATAGTAATGGTGGGGCCAATTTATTTAGATCTGGTCTTGAAACAGTTTGTAGTCTGTGCAGCCTGACTCACTGCACCCTAAAGGTTGTCTTCTATGTGTCAAGGTCCCTTAGCATTTACCCTGACCTCTTAGCGCTACGCTTCCTCAGTTACCTGAAGATATAATATTTAGCCTTTTTGTGCTCAGCAATTCTTCACAAATTTCCAGTATCTCTCCTAGAAGTAATGGCTTCTCTTCGTGGTATAAAAATTAACTGACTCATTCCTGACTTATGGGTTCCAAATTCGAGTTCGATTCGAACTTCGAACCAAACTTCTCAAAATTCGAGATTCGACTCGAATTTTGTACCGTTTGCTCATCCCTATCCAGCAATACTCAGTTCATGTTTGTTTCTGTGACAATCCTTCCACGTCTCTTGTCTGATACACTTTCTCAACTGTGCAATTTCTGGGTCCACTGATGCCAATTCTTCCACATCCCGTGGTGTCAATGCTTGGGGAATGGCTTTTGCAGCTACAAAACGAATGTACTCTTCTGCTAAGTTATGATATGGTGCTGAAGACTGGGACAATCTGGAAAGTGCATGTGCTGCATTAGTAGGTCCAGGTCTGTATTGCACTTTAAATCATTAAGGCAACAGTCAAAGAACCCATCTTTCAATTCTGGCTGATGGTTTTGAGGCGAATATATCAACTCCAGTGACTTGTGATCTGTTACAATTTAAAAATTTCAAAATCAAGGTGGAAACCTTCACATCCCCAAACAACAGCCAAAGCCTCTTTCTCAGTCTGAGGATAACGACTTTCCACATCAGTAAGGGATCTGCTTGCATACTGAATAGATCTGTAGTCACATGTGTATTGCCTAAGATGGAACTTAAAGGGCTTTTGCCACAAAGTAAAATTGACGTGGAAACCTTGCAAATGAAATAACAAACATTTTCACCATTCATTATTATTTAAAATTCTGCACCGTTTTTGTTTTAGCTGCTCCTTTAGTGATCCATTGTTTACAGCTCATCTCCAGGGGATACGACCAGGGCTGTGAGCTCCTCAGTCCTGGTCGCACATGCTCAGACATCACTTCTCCTCTTGGGGAGCTACTGAGTGTTCAACCTCAGGTGCTGTCATTCTACTCCCGATCTCTTTCCTCCTTAGTAATTAGTCAAACAGTGCAAATAAATAAAAAAAAAAACTAAATGAGGTCTGTGCATTGATAAAAAGAAAAAAAATCCACATATTTGGTTCCTGCAGGGATTTGAACCTAGGACCCTTGTGCCTGGAGGCAAAAACTTTACCTCTCAGCTATTCACAATGCTTTACATGAACACACCTTTCTTTGACCAGGGAGAGTAAAGACCTGGTGATGTCATCCTGCTGGGTCACATGATATGCAATCCAAACAAATTACACACGCCCCCTTCTGAGCCCAGAGGGCTGAAGAGCTGGATGCAGGAGGTATGAAATGAGATTGTGGCAAAACCCCTTTAATCCCACAGGGCTGGCATCGGCAATAATTTGAGTTTGTGCAGTAGGATTGAAATAGGCTAAAGTTCTGGCACAGGTAAGCCGCCTCTTAAGTTCATCAAATGAGCCTTGTTCCAAATACTGACACTTCCAAGAGGCTGCTTTGCGAGTTTACTGTCTCAGGGGTTCGCCATATCTGGAATAAACTTTGCACTGTAGTTCACTAACCCAAGAAAGCTTCGCACTTCTGTAAGGTTTTCAGGGTTTCTGGCATCAAACACAGCTTTAATCTTACTGTCCTCCGGGCCAGTCCCTTGCACGTGGCCAATGAAAGTCATCTGATTCATTTGAAATTTGCACTTCTTTTCATTTAAAGTCAGTCCTTTCACCTGTAAGCGTTTCAGCACTGCACGGAGACGTTCGTCATGCTCCTGTGTGTTTGTTCCCCACACAATTATATCATCAGAAATATTATGTGGCCTTCACACCCCTGTAACATTTGCTGAATCACATGTTGATAGGCCTCAGAACATCAGTCTCTTGTATCTAAAAAGACCTTTGTGGCTTCCAAATGTTGTAATGACTCTAGATGCCGGGGTCAATTCAATTTGATGATAACCCCATTTCAAATCCAATTTACTGAAGACACTTGCCCATTCATTTTCATGTAAAAACATTTTAAATTGTGGTATTGGTTGTCTTTGTCTGAGTACAGCTTGGTTAACACGTCTCATGTCCACACAGATCCGAATATCAGTTCCCTTTGGTACAACAACTAATGGAGATACCCAGGGGGTGGGTCTTTCCACTGGTTCAGTGATATCAAGTTCCAGTAGTCCTACGCGTTGGTTGTACAATAGGTTTTACATGTGTGTCAATGTGAAGCTGTAGTTGAAAATCTTTTAACTTTCCAATCCCAGAGAAACAAGCCTTAGGGCATGTTCACACGGCATTTTTGGACGAGGTTTTGGACGAGGTTTTCCTCGTCCAAAACGTCCCCAGTTAATTTCATTGATTCCTATGTAAAACCTCGTTGTAGTTCACAGACGACGAGGTTTTTACACACTTCTTTGGAAGCAATGAAAAAAGTGTCATGTCAATTCGTGAAGCGCGTTGTAGGCGCGGTTTAGGCGTGGTTTTCGGCATGGTTTTTAGCGTGTTTTTGGCACGCTTTCGTTGCAGTTTTCGGCACGGTTTTTGGCCTGGCTATTCATTTGTATGGGTGAAAACCTCGTCGAAAGCCTGATCCAAAATCTGATCACAGCCTCATCAAAAACGTCGTCTGAAGAAGCGTGTTTCAGGCCAGGTTTTGATGTGGTTTGGACAAGGTTTTTGGCGAGGAAACGCTCCGAAAACCTTGTCCAAAACCTCGTCCAAAAATGCCGTGTGTACATGCCCTTAAATTCCTATTTCAGTGAAGAAATAGAAGGAGACAACATGTTCACGTTTGCACTGTCTGCATCAAGTCCAATCTTTAGTATGCCTAGTTCCATAGCAGTTCTGCGGCCTAGCAGAGGGGATCCTGTGCCGTCCACAACATAGAATTCAGTCCCCAATGGAGATCTAGCCCCCTGTATTTGAACAGAAGTGTAGAACTTGCCCTTAAGTTGCAGTGGAGTACTAGAGCCATACGTGTAAATCCGTTTATTGATGCTGCATAGTTTAAGGTGATTTTCTCTGCGTTTTAGTGTGTTCCAAGAAGCTAAGTCCATAACATTGCAGGTAGCTCCAGAATCAGTCAGTACTGTGAAGTCTGTGTCACCAATCTTAATGGGTATTGTCCCAGCTTGCTGGGAGCTCAGCGAGTATATATATTCACAATCAGTTTCCTTATCTGCAGCTTTAACATTTACTTTTGCATGTAATCCTGAGGTTTTAGTCCCTGTGTTTGCACGTCGACACACCACTGCAAAGTGCCCCATCTGTCCACAGGCGTAGCACATTGTATTCTGCACCACAGGGCAGTCCTGGCTTGTGTGCCCCTCTCTGCCACATTTACTACAGGTTACAGGGACAATCCTTTCTATTGTATTCCTGGTGTTCCTATTCTCATAGGTAGGTCTGGACATTGCATTGACTGACGCAGTCTCTTTGTTTTCATTGTGCAGGGCCTGCAGCTCAGACACTTCAATGTCTCTTGCAATCTCTTGCAGATTAACCAGTGTGAGACTTGGTTCTCTCAATAACCTCCTTCTGAGGTGCGGAGAGCGACATTTCTCAATAACCTGATCTCTGATTATCTCCTCTGTTACAGTCATAGTTGCCAACTTTTGAAAATGAAAAAGCAGGAGACTCCAGTGGGCGGCGCGCTAAGCGCGCCGCGGCCAAAATTTGCATGGACACGCCCATCTTGTCGGTATGCCCCCCCCTTCAAAAAGCCACACCCACTCCACCTAACTGCATAACGGCTTTGGAAAGAAAGCCAGGTAGATGCCCTTATAGCCAGGTAGAAACCCCCCATAACCAGGTAGAGCCCCTTACAGGCCGGTAGATGCCCCCTGGTAGCCAAGTAGATGCCCCCTCGGTGGCCAGGTAGAGCCAAATTGTAGCCAGGTAGGTGCCCCATTGTTAGCCAGGTAGGTGCCCCCATTGTTAGCCAGGTAGGTGCCCCCATTGTTAGCCGTAGTGCCCCCCTTTTTAGCCAGTAGGTGCCCCCATCTGTTTGGGCCCGTAGTGCCCCCATCTGTTTGCCAGGTGTGCCCCTCTGTTGCCAGGTAGTGCCCCTCTGTTGCAGGTAGTGCCCCCTTTGTTGCCAGGTAGGGGCCCCCCCTGTTTCCTGGTATTGGCCCCATTGTTTGCCCGGTTTTGCCCCCATTGTTGCCAGGTAGATGTCCCCTCTGTTGCCAGGGGATGCCCCTCTGTTACCAGGCAGTGCCCCCTCTGTTGCCAAGTAGTGCCCCCATTGCTGCAGTAGATGTCCCCCTCTGTTGCAAGTACATGCCCCCTCTGTTGCCAGGTATGCCCCCTCTGTTGCCAGGTAGTGCCCCCATTGTTGCCAGGTAAATGCCCCCTCTGTTGCAGGAAATGCCCCTCTGTTGCCAGGTAGTGCCCCCATTGTTGCCAGGTAGAGCCCCCTAAAGCTAATAAAAATAAAATAATAAAATCCACTCACCTTACCAGGCTCCTGCAGCGCGGCCGCTCCTGCCCGATCTCTTCAGCGGCGCAGGGGGAAAATGAGAGCAGCCGCGCGTCACTCCCCTGCAGCCGCGCGTCACTTCCCCCTGCGCCGCAGACCTGTTTTGCACGGCGCGCACAGACCGCCGACATACAGGGGGAGGAGGGAGCCGATCCCTCCTGCCCCCTCCCTGCACAGTGAGACCCCCGGGCGGTTGAGCGGCCGCTGCGGCCCTTCACCCGCCCCCCCTGTAGGAGCGGTCCCCGGCGGCGCAAGAGTTTGCGCCCCCAGCGCTACTCTTGCGCCCCCGGTAATTTAAAGGACCCCGCCGCCTGCAGGCGGCGGGAGGAATGCCACCTCCCCCGGGTGGGCGGGAGGGGACCCCAAATAGCGGGACCCCCCCGCCAAAAACGGGAGAGTTGGCATGTATGGTTACAGTCCCAAAATCACAAGACTTTGTAAGATACTTCAGTCACATAACTGTCAATGGTTTCTCCCACTTCTTGCACAGCCCGTCTAATCTGATATCTTTCATATATTCAATATTTCCCTTTGTTCCAAAGTACTCACTCAGTCTGTCCATTGCTGTCTCATAATCTCCCCCTGTTTCTCCCAGGGTTTCAAAGATGTCCTGGACTTGTGGCCCAGCTAGATGCAGCAGCATGGCTCTCTTCTGAGCAGGTGCAGTCACTCCTGTGGCTGTAACATAGAACTGGAATCCCTTTATCCACTTGTCCCAGCGCTGTGACAGACTAGTGTGGTCTCCAGACACATCAAAAGGTCCCATAGCTGGTAAATCCAGGAATCTCACCAAATGTAGTGTGTGAACACAGACAAGACCTTAAAGGGGTCGTCTCACTACAAGAATTGCTGTTTTTTATGTTAAAGATCTTTTCAAAAACAAGTCCCTTTTGCCCAAAATGTGTCCATTAAAAAGTGTCCTACCTATTTCCCAGATATTTCCCCCTCTTGTATGGGCTGCATCAGCTCCTCAGGTCGCTATAGCTACAGACCTGTTTGATCTATCCTGATAGCCTGCCAGCACTGGTCACTATAGCTACAGACCTGTTCTATCTCTCCTGATAGGCTGCCAGCACTGGTTGCTATAGCTACAGACTTGTTTGATCTCTCCTGACAGGTTGCCAGCACTGGTTGCTATAGCTACATATCTGTTCTATCTCTCCTGATAGGCTGCCAGCACTGATCACTATAGCTACAGACCTGTGTGATCATTCCTGAGGCTGCCAGCACTGGTCGCTATAGCTACAGACCTGTGTGATCTCTCCTGATAGGCTGCCAGCACTGGTTGCTATAGCTACAGACCTGTGTGATCTCTCCTGATAGGCTGCCAGCACTGGTCACTATAGCTACAGACCTGTGTGATCTGTCCTGATAGGCTGCCAGTGCTGGTTTCTATAGCTACAGACCTGGCTTCTAATGCAGCCTAGTGGAAGTTAGTAAACACGCCCCTGAATTCAAAGTGAAACCAAGAAAACAGGACTGAGGTAGGATGAATCAATGTAGTGAGACAACCCCTTTAAGGCTGCTTGTTTTATTCCATGAAGCCTGACACAGACTTCCTGAGCCACTCCCTGCACCCAGCCAGATATATACAATATTGTGACATTCTGCAGCCAGCAATGTAACACATTACTTTCCAGAACACTACAGTGATTTAATGGACCAGTGTGTTCCAGCAATCGGCTTCCCCTTCCAAGCAGTGAGCTCCAGTGCCTATGTTAAGCTACACTTCCCTGACTCCTGGTGTTACTAAACATTTCCTGTGCATTTATTCTTTGTATCTAAACTTGTCTAGACTTTTGAATTTATCTCTCTGCTGCCTCCCCTGACCTCTGACTCTGTCTTCAACCTCAGAATAACTCGAACTACCCCGATCTATAATAGACTATGCCTCTTGTCTGCATCCCTGGTACTGCACCTGTCAGCTGTTGCTGTAGATGATCACATCCGGGGTAGCTAGCTGACAGTACCCTGGAGTGCAGTTCAGATCCCTATATAGAGGTTAAAGGGTGAAAACCAGAGGACTCCATAGGCTCTGTTCCTGGCTTGATTCTACTCTATGGCCTGCCCCAAATGCCAAATCCATGGATAAGTTACAGCTATTTTCCTTCTGAGCCCTGGAGTGAAGTCCAGACCCCTGTAAATGGGTTAAAGGCTGAAAACCAAAGGACTCCCTAGGCTCTGCTCCCAGCTTGATTCTACACTACAGCATGCCTAAAAATGCCAAACTCTGGGGATATGTTACTGCTATTTTCCTCCTGAACCCTGAAGATTATGACCACAAGTCAAGTTGTGTGTGCTTTTTTCCTTTTATACCTTGTGAAAATGGGTAAAAAAAATTGGCTAAAATATTAGTAAAAAAAAAATTATTTTTTTTACTTTCACAGCCCGATGTTTCAAAAATGTATAAAACACTGCTCCCTACACCAACGGATTCTTTGATGGGTCTAGTTTACAAAATAGGGTCATTTGGGGGTGTTTATCTAATGGGCTGAAACCTAGAGGCCTCTGCAAACCTGAAAACATCTTAACAAATTGGAAGCCCTGAAATCCAGCATGCTTTTGTTTTTTACATGTTTAAAAAATTTGTGTTATCAAAAAAATAATAAAAAAGGATAAAAATAAAGTTAAGGATAAAATTTCTTTACATTTTACACCCTTTTTGGTTAAATTTGTGTAAAACGTCTAAAGGGTTAGCGAACTTCCTACAGGTCACTTTTAATATTTTAAGGGGTGCAGTTTTTAAAATGTAGTGATGTGCAGGGGTTTTCTGTTCTACTGACCTCTCAAAGCCACTAACAGAATTAGTCTATGTGAAAATGTTTAAATTTGTGGCTAAAGCGATCGGCTTTGTTACATCCTAAATGAATGACATCAGTATGAACGAGACGCAGTGTTACCGATTAAAGTATTTTTGTGTAATTTATCAGTTTTAGGATCAGAGACGATCACAGTTTGAAAATTGCAAATTTTTCCAAAATTTCAGTTTATTTCCAGACTATTTTTCAGAAATAAATGCAAAAACTACCATATAAAATGCCCCTTTAACATAAAGTGCAATATTTTCTGATAAAACAATCTCAGATTCACTTGGGTAAGTAAAATCATTTCAAGGCCATAACTGAGTGGACAATTTCTAAAAAATTTCGTTTTCGGTCACTTCCCCCAAATTTTTCCCCCGAAAAAATAAATTGGGGTCCGAATTACTTGGGCACGAACCCGCGTTTAAAAAGCAGCAATTTCCAGCTGAAACAGGGGCCTGCAGGGGTGCTGAAAAAACTTTGTCCCATGTTTTAAAAATATGCGAGGGAGTTTGGTTTTGGTTTCATACAATGTTTTGTTTTTAGTATGACATGCCCCATTGAATCCGCCGCCCCCTTAGAAATCGCTTAAATTATAAAATTCCCGGGGCATTTTAAGGGGGCAAAATTTGACCAAAAAAACTCAAGCGGGAATGTACCCTGTTTAAAGCTTGGCAGCGAAAGCGGGGAAAAAAAACCAACTGGGGAGTTCAGGGGGCAACATTAGTGACAAAAGGGGGTGGAGGTACGGGGGCAGCCCCAGCACATGGGGGGTGGCGAAAGGGGCCCAACAATGCTTTTCTGGAGGGGGCAAAACACGAGGAAACCACAGAGGGGCACAATAAACTGAGAGGGGAGGTCACGGGGGCAGCAGAAATAAAGGCAGGCAGGGGCAAAATTGACATTCTTGGGGGGGCAAAACAGTATTAGGCCACAGATGGCACAATCACACAGGGGTGGAGTTTACGGCGGCAGCGGGCATGAGTTTTCGGGCATGGCACAATAAACATTTGGGGGTGGCTAAACAGGAGGAAGCCACAGAGTGGCACAATGACTGAAGGGGAAAGGTCAGGGCCCCGGCAGCAGCATGAGGCCCGGCATTTGGCCAAAAACACAGTGTGGGGGGACGGGCAGCAGCCCCAGAAGCAGCATGAGGTCAGACAGGGGCACAAAGACACGTGGGGAAATTCACGGCAAAAAGCAACACACAGCAGCATGAGGTCAGCCAGTGGCCAATGAAAACATTTTGGGGAAAGGGTTTCACGGCAGCAGCCACAGCAGCGGGCTTTAGGCTTTAAAATTGGCAAAAATTTAAGGGGAGGAGGGGGGGAGAAATACCGGGCCCCTGGTAAAAAAAGGTTGGGTAGGAAAGATGGAAAAACGTCACAGTTTGTGGGCATCAGGTGGGGGGCACATCAAAAAAAGTGGCTGAGGCGGGTATTTAACCCCAGACTCATTTCTCACATTTTGGGTTTAGGCGTCATGGCTGATGTAGCCCTGACGCCAAAGGGCATTGGTGTGGGGAAACCCTTTGGCCCGTTCCACGCCTGATTCATCTTGACAAAGGACAGTCGTTCCACATTTCCCGGGGGACAACGGGTTTTCCTTGGGGGTAAACGAAGACCCCCGCCGAACCAAAGAAAAACCCTCCTGGGGCCACACCCCAAATGGCCGGGGAGGACAAACTTCTCCACTTCAAACTCGGCAAGTTTGGGCCACACATCCCGTTTGGGTACCCAGTATCCCGGGTCTTTTTTAACGAGGGGGCAGAAGTGCTGTCCCCAATAGGCCCACCACCCGTTGGTTTAGGGACGTCCAGGCCCCGCTCTTCTGCGGTGACTACCCTCCCACAGGGGGGTGAAAGGGAAACTCTCATCAGTGACTCCCGACTTTTGGTTACCCCTGGGTGGAGCGGTACCTTCTCCTACCAAACCCCCCCTTCCCCCAGCAAAGGGCCCTGGCAGTATTTTGTGAGCACTGAGGAAAACCCCCCGGGCAACCTGTCAGAGGAGGGACGATGCCGCACTTTGGCATCCCCAAATGATTACGGAGGATTTCCCCTTTTGTATTTGAGTTTTTTCCTTTCCCCCCCTCCAAAAGCGGGAAAAAAAGGCTCCCATTTTGGACCGGTTTGCGAGGGTCCAATAGGGGGGGAACCAGAAGTCATCCCTCTGCCGGATGCTGACAATTTGGCTGTCACTAGCCAGGCAAATAAGCATGCTGCGGGCCATCTGCACAAGTGACTCCGAGGGTTTCCCTCCTCCATTTCCACTGTATACTGCCACGGTGCTTGGGGGTCATCTGCCTCGTTCTTCCTCATCCCCATCCACCTCCCAGCTGCGTCCTGCCCTCCTCTCTTGTCACCTGGGTAGAAAATCCACTCATTTCACCAGAAAATGCTTCTGCTCCAAAGCCCTCCTCCTCCTCCTCCTTTTTCAGTCCCCACCGGACTCATGTGGCCACGAGATGAAGTCGCCAGTCTCCAGTCCCCTGCCCAGACAGATTTTTCAGCTTTGTTCCAGGACATGAAGCAGTGGGAATGACGTTATTCACCCCGTAGTCCTGGCGACTGACAAATAACGTCGCCTCCTCGAATGGCCTCAACAAACGGCAGGTGTCACGCATGAGCTCCCAAATGGCTGACTCAAGTTACACAGGGGAGTACTTCTGTCTGCCTGGATCATCAAAAAATCGTTAATGGCCTTTCTCTGTTCATACAGTCGGTCCAACATGTGCAGGCTGGAATTCCAGCAGGTGGAAACATCGCATATCAGAGTGTGTTGCGGGGGGCCGTTCTGCCGCTGCAACTCGAGGAGGGTGTTCCTGGCTTTGTACGAATGGATAAAGTGCATGCACAGTTTCGGGCCATTTTCAGAATGTTCTGAAAATCGGTGGAAGACTTCAGGAACTTTTCAAAAACCAGATTGAAACACTGCGCCATGCAGGCGCATGGACCATCCCTCCTCGGTGAGCGCGGGCCCACCATGTTCCTCCCAAATTGTCCGTCACCATGTTTTCCGATTTGCAGTTGGCGCGGAGAAAGCCACACATCGATTTCTTGCTGCATGACGCGGAGCAGTTCCTCCCTGTGTGACTTCGTTCGCCGAGGCAAGCCAGGTGTAGAACTGCGTGACACCGCTGTGCCCTACACATGGGGTATGATGGAGCAGTACTTGTGGAGGCTGAGATGGTGGTGGTGGTGGAGGAGGAGGAGGCGGACATTGGCGCAGGTGCAGCAGTTTGACAACGTGGAGGAGAAAGCGGCGTCTCCTGTCCAAGGTGTTGGTGTGCCTGGGCTGGGCACATTCACCAGTGGGCCGTAAAGGACATGTACTGGCCCTGACCTAGTTACAGCTCTAGACGTCCGCGCTGGGCCGTGCACCTTGGAACAAACCGATAAGCTCAAGGGGCTGGCCCACCTTCTGTTCTACATATTTATGAAGTGCTGGTACTGCCCTTTTTTGGAAAGAAATTACGGCTTGGAACTCTACAATCTCGGCTCGGCACAAGCCATTAGTTCTCTGAACGGTGCAGAGTCCACCATTTGGAAAGGGAGGGACTGCAGTACCACAACTTGGACAGGAGCATGGTTCAGCTTCTGCACTTTGGATGGTTGGACGCATACTGTTGTCTCTTTTGCAATCGCCTCGCTGAACGACAGCTGGCACCATGAGTAGCGAGGAGCAGGAGCAAAATGACCGGGAGAGGATGTCAAAGAGAAAACAGCTCCCTGCTGCAGAGGTGGGGGAGCCTTGACTGGCTGCAAGTGCATGCGTGCCACTGGGCACTGCTGCTGATGCTGCTGCTGTTGCTGCGGCGGCAGGATGGACCACCACATCTGAGCCCGTTTCTCCTAGGCCACCGGGATGGTGACGCTGCATGTGTTGACGCAGGGGCCGTGGTGCCAACGTTAGCTCCCCGGCCACGCTTCAAATTTCTGCCCACAGATTTACATATACCCATAAATTTGGCTCCTCGGTGTCCCTTTGCAAAGAAATGCCACACCGCCGAGTATCGGATTTTACCTCCAACGCTCCACACTGAGTGACTACTGCCGCCGCTGCCTCGCTGAGCCCCTGTGCTGCTACTTTCTTGGACCTGCAAAGCGGGTTTTTTCCCCCGGGGGCCGCTTGGCTCCCGACCTCACACTGCTGCTATCCTGCTGACTCATGGCCACACGACCCACTTGCTGGTTTGCGCGCTGCCTGACGCGCAAGCTGATGCCCTCTTCTCCTGACGAGATGAAGCCCTTGCCTCACCCGGCTCCCAAGTGTGGTCGCTACATCATAATCTATTTGTGTTTCATCGTCACTGCTGTCCTCATCACCGTCTTGTAAGCCGAGGCTGACCTCCCCACCACATGACCTCCCATGCCACTCCCCCACACTATACTTTGCCGCCTACTGCAAGAAGCAGGCGATTTTGGGCCCCATTTCTTCGCTGCCAAGTAGCTGCTGACTCCCCTCCTCAAATTGTTCATCCTCGCTATATAGTGGCGCTGAGCCCAACCACATATAGATCTCTGGCTGGGGGAAAAACCCGGATGGGACAGAGGCGGGCTGAGGACAGGTGAGGGCCGCTGACCCGCTCCGGCCATCCCAACTAAGGGTTGTGTCTGAGGTTCCCACCACTTTTGGGCTGGGGTGGTCAGCTGTCCTCTGGGAGGAAGAGGATGACCTAGTCAACCAATCAAGAACCCTTGGGTTGCTGAACAACACACGGCCGCTAGATGACAGTGGCAGTTCTGGCCTCACCGAGTGACCCCTGCTTCGCCCGTCCCCTTGCTGTGCTGCGACCTGGGCCTGTTCCAGGAATTTTTTGTGCCACTGCCACTCGCAGGTGCAGAGCCTGCCCCCCCCCCCCCCTCTCTGTCTGACATACTGTTTGTTCTAAAATGTACAGACACTGTTTGATGAGCTATCTGTATATGATAAATATACACCCTGTTTTTGACTCCAAATGAACCCAGTAACAAGTTTGGGTAACCCTTGGATATAAATTGCGCTCCACAAATGGCCAGGAAAAATTTACTTGTATTTGCCGTTTAAAAACACTGTGTGTTTTACTAAATGTAAAAGCACAAACAGGGTTAATTAACCTTCGGACCCTGAATTAGGCTACAGGAAAAATGTATATATTTTGGCGTTGAAAAGACGGTTTATTTTTGTCAGCACACCAGCAAAACAACGCTTTTAAATTTAAACCCCCGGATGTAAATTGCGCCAAAGAATTGAGCCGCACAAACTAGTAGCTTTGTAGCGTGTTACAATTGCGTGTTTTCTACGCCACACAACAAGAGATACAGTTGTAATTAACCTTTGCTTGTGAATTAGGCTACAGGAAAAATTTATATATTTTGGTGGTGAAAAAGACGGTTTATTTTTGTCAGCACACCAGCAAAACAACGCTTAATTAACCCCTGGATGTAAATTGCACCAAAGAATTGAGCCGCACAAAATAGTAGCTTTGTAGCGTGTTACAATTGCGTGTTTTCTACGCCACAAAAACAAGAGATACAGTTGTAATTAACCTTTCCTTGTGAATTAGGCTGCAGGAAAAATTTATATGTTTTTGCGTTGAAAAAGACGGTTTCTTGGGGTCAGCACACCAGCAAAACAACGCTTAATTAACCCCTGGATGTAAATTTTCGCAATAGAATTGAGCAAGCCCAAAAATGAAGTGGTATTTTTATTGTAAAAACCGCTTTCTCTAAATGAATACAACAGGAACTGGCTTAGATCCCACTTGGGTTTTTGAATTTATATGCAGCTGCAGTGGACGCACACTGGATTTTTAGATCCAATACCCCAAAAAACTCAGAAATAGAAAAATTAAGAGAAGTCTCTGAGACAAGCTGAGACACCCCCCAGAAATCGCTTTTATAAAAATCAATTCTTCAGCAACAATCAGCCGCGGCAGCACCTTCCCGATGAGCACAGTGAGAGGAGTGTGAGCTCCCGGCGTCGCGCCCGGACTTATATAGTGCGGTGACGTCACAGAATCCCCCCCGGGCCCCTGATTGGCTTCATCCTGCACATGTCATGAGGGTATGGGCCCCTTTTTCCTCCCAGAGTGCTTTGCCCCATGTAGCGCCATGTGCTCGCAGCCATTTTATCAATCAAAAGCACACTTCGTTCAACCCGAAGTACCCCAAAGTTCGACTTCGTTCCGAACCGAAGTTTTCCTGAAATTCTAAACGAATTTTCCACTTCGTTAGAATCGATTCGCCCATCTCTAGTCTGGATACATTTCTAGATGTAATAATAGAACAAGTTATAGTGACCAGGATTCTGGAGAGGGGACTGGAGACCAGGGGCGTTGCTAGGGTCCTAAAACATCCGGGGCCCGGGCCCTCTATGTCATGTTTTGCTCAGTAGGGCGGGGTTCACACGGCACTTTTTACGCCACATCGTGAACGTGTTAGGTATTTTTACAGAGAACAGCGTATGTTCCTGGCGTTTATTTTCCACGTAGTCCATGTAGATCCTTTACAAACACCTCAGCAGTTGCAGTGTAGAAGGGGAATCAGCGCTGATAAATTTACTTTTTCAAAATGTCTCACCTACAAAATAACAGTAAACCCCAATTAAAAAGTCATATAGGTTCCAAATAATACACATATACATGGGGCAAATATACCAGTGATAGT